>JAHWFP010259011.1:0-56941 GCA_023313725.1 Lithobius niger | reverse complement strand
TAGGTAGCCACAGCTCGCAGCCTTGACAACAACCCTCGAGGTGATTCGAAGGAGAGCAAACAGTGCAGAGTCGGTTGTATCGTCGAGCGGATGGACCTTAGCATGCTCACCCGTTGAGAGTGTAGAGCCGGACAGTCTAGCAGAAAATGCTCCGGTGTCTGATCTGACCGGCCGCAGTGGGGACACTGTGCAGAAGCTGCCCATCCCATCCTGTAACGATGGGCAGCAAGAAGGGAATGACCCGTACGGAGCCTCGAGAGGATTCTCAACGCTGAGAGTGGGAGAAGATCAAGAGGAGAAGACAAAGAACAGCCTGCTTGTAGTGCGTGCAGGAAACGACCAGTGGCAGCCGCAGACCACTACCTATTCCACTCAGCCTGCAGCCAGGCACGTAACTGTGGCCGTCACATTGTAGGAAGAGCAACTGGGGAGTTGGACTCAGTCGCATCCTGAGCGGCAGCCCTAGCCAGCCCGTCCGCCTGTTCATTGCCCATTGAGCCCGCATGGCTCTTCACCCACGAGAGCCTGACTTGACCGAGACGGGACACAACATACAGCTTGTGACAGACTTCAAAGAGAACTGGGTCAGTGAAGTCGATAGTCACAACTGCGCGCTGGAGAGCCGCAATTGCCGCCTGTGAGTCCGTGATGATAGTAACTGACCAGAGATCGCAGTCCAAGTTGACATCAAGTGCAACCGAGATGGCACAAAGCTCACATACAGTGCTGGAAGGAACAGACAGGAGTTTCCGACTGCAACACAGCTTCAGCGACGGAACCACTACTCCTACACCCCCAGTACATGCAACCCTGCAGAAGGATGCATCACAGAAGACATCACAATCGGTGACACCACTTGCAAAGACACCAACCAGACCAGGACTCATCACCCACAGGCTGAAAGGCAAAGCATGGGCCACTCTCAATGGAGAAACCATAGACGCGCACTGCAAGAGCCGTGCAACCTTCCCCAGAGGGCCCAAAATGTCTAGAATAGTCGGAGGCAGGGTGCAGTAATCACAGATGATCTTGTGAACGCAGTCCTCAATGCCTCTGCTGATGTTGCGCATGCCAAGAGAACATAGCATTTCCGTTGTCCTGACATGCAGAGGTGGCTCACAAGACTCAATCCACAGTGAGTGCACAGGAGTCGACACAAGGCATCCCGTGACGATCCTCAAGCACTCATTCACTGCGACCTGTAGCACCGAAACATGCCGCTAATCCATAGACAAGATCGGAAGATGATAGTCAAGAACTGAGCGAATGAACGATCTGAACACAGCATGGAGGGACCCGCGCCTCACCCCAGGGATTCGCGACAGCCTCTTAAGAACAGCAGAACGTGACCTGACACGCTCTCGGAGTGCTAGAACATGGCTATTCCAGTCTAGCCTCTCATCCAGGAGGATACCCAGATACTTGACTGCTGAAACTTGCGTCACAGTCGTACCGCCCACACAAATGAACAGAGGAGCGGCACGCCTAGAGCGTGACCTACTGAAAACCACCAGCTCAGTCTTCTCAGGAGCAAGAAGAAGACCGCGATCGGCGAGGAGGGCGGCTACACGGGCAACAGTCTCCTCGGCACACTGGCAGCAGAGAACTGGGTCGCTGCCTGCAAACCACAGAGCCACGTCATCTGCATAGCAGACAATGTTACTCGATGCCCCTACCTCCACCAGAACCTCGTTAATTACAACGGCAAACAGCAGTGGGCTGAGGCAACTACCTTGTGGGAGGCCTCTGCTGGAGCTCGCGACAGAAGACCAGCATCCCCCTACCCTAGTGGCATATTCGCGAACGCCCAGAAGGGCACAGATGGCTTTAACCAGACCCGGGCCAACACCCATGCTGAGCAGACCGCGACGAAGCCATTCAACATCAACAGTACCGTAAGCTGCCTTCATATCTAAAAAAAACTGCCGCCACAACCAGACCGTGTGACCATGATTCGTAAATACCAGACAACAGATAAAGCACTGCAATAAGATGCTAACAATGTATAATCCAAACAATGCTTACAATACTTATTTTTGTTACGAGAATAAAATGACGACACCGCTAACAATTAGAAAATTAAAAGCTTCAATAACGGTGGCTATTAGAGCTGCATTGAGTAATTTCAAAGTTGGTTGAGTAACAATCACTGCCTGTGCGATCGTTGTTGCAGCTTATCGCGTTGGTATCAAGACAGTGAAACAGGCAACGCAGCTACACTGAGAAGTGCTATTTACTTTTTTAAGAAGACCAAATACCCCGGGACCCCAGGGGAGGACAAATCACCCAATGAGGAAGTTCCGGGAGGGGGGGGGGGGGGGGCCAAGGGGGGGGGGGGGGGGGAGAGCAGGGGGGTCGGGGAAACAGGGGAGCGTCGGGGCCTTTTTATGTCTCAGTATAGTATTTCGCTGGCGCATGCGCAGATCATTAGCCCCAAAATACCGCCGACACCCAGGAAAGGGGCGCAAATCACACAATGGGGGCATGAGAGGGTTGCGGGGGAACAGGAGGACGTTTTCAATTCATTATGCTCAGTATAGTATTTCGCTCGCACATGCGCAGATGATCTGCGCAGGTACAGCTAGTTAGTTTATTAATACTCGGAGTTTGCTGCCTATTTAAAGTATAATATTCAGTCCAGTTTTTAGTCGACATAACTGACTGTCATAAAAAAAATACACGGATTACAAATAAAAACGACAAGTATGCTGTAAAAAAAAAGGGTTATATGATTGAAGTTTCAGTTTACATGTTAAAATGTACACAGATAAAATTGGATGATTTTTTATTTAAATAATCAAATATACAATTCAGAAAATTGCATCTGCTTAAGTGCTGGTGTGCTTTACTAAGCATTTATTTACAAACGTAAAGCACAACAGCACTCAAATAGATGCAATTTTATCTGTGTACATTTTAAAAAGTAAAGTGAAACTTCAATCATATAACCCTTTTTTTACGGCACACTTGACTTTTTTTTTATATCTGAGATAATTTTGAACCCGTAGTCTGACTCATTTTAAACTTTTTACATGGATCCATTTAACAGGGTTCATCCAATTATAAATTGCTAAGCTGTTTATGAATAAGAGTGTAGTGTAGTGTAAGTTCTTGAAGACCGCTTGATCATGGTCTCAATGCTTTTGTATGCCGACGAAAATATATTACCTTCAAATTTATAGCATTCCATCTTAGAATGCAACTCCCCAGAGAAGAAGAACTTCTGGCCCTAAGGCCTGCCAGCTAGGTAGCCTTACTCGGTGTGCATGCACAGCGCACTCCTCCCCGGTATATAAGCGGTGGAGTACGTCAGTCCTCATCTTTCATCTTTCTTCTTCTCTGCTGCCGTGTACGTAGTCGTGCTCCAGGTTCCAGTATTCCTTCGTCGATCCTTTGGCTCTTCAAGCCTCCTTCGCCTCCTTTGCACTACTAAGGACAGTTGGCCCGGGTAGCCTTCAAGCCACCCTTTGCCTCAAGGGACTTGTCCCCTTGCCAAAAACTGCTTTGTCATGGCAGTCCCGTTTATGCACGGATCTTCAATCCAGGTCATTACACCTTTTTTTTTGCCGGCTACGTCTCCTTCTCACAAAAAAACCAGCCGTCATGCTGACGACAACGAAAGGTAAGATCCTTCACCTTTCCCCAGCTTATGGATAAGCTTGAGCCCTTCGCCTCTAAAGTCATCTCCGGCCGGGATTCTTGGACACCCTTCGCCACGTGATGGTAGCCTTCGCACTCAGAAGTCAGGACCTCGAATTTCTCAAGCTGTCCCTCATCTGGACTTTGGATCTGCCTATCCTCCATCATCATTTCAGCTTAGGAACAGCCTTCACTCACTGTGGGCACTGTTCCCCACCTCTTCAGAGTACTACATCCATGACCTATTTGGCAACATGCTTAGGGCTGCTCGCCCTTCCTACAAGTAATTCATCTCCGGCCTGGAGCCCTTCGCTCTCCCTCCTTTCGCCAGGACGTACACCTTCGGCCTGCCGCAATGAAATGGCCACTCTTCCCACGTTATTTTCACGCCATTAAGGATCCTTTCTTCTTCGCAGCCTGCTTTCGTTTGAGGATGTTGCCCCCCTCTTGCAGGCACATCCATAGATGAGATTTGTGTAATACAAAAGCCCTCGCTCTTTTATGAGACACCAGCCTTCATTCCTTTAGAAGATAGTCGTTCGCACAACCAGTTCTCTTCCACTACATCGAGCGCTCCTTCGTCTCCCGCATCAGACTCTTTTCTCAGGAGCCGTTCTTTCGCATTCGACCGCTCGTGGACTGATTTTTTTTGGTTCTACTCCAAGAAGAACCCTCTGCTGACTCCACTGTCTCTATTGATATCGTGACTTCTCCTTCATCCGAGTGTGGACATTCTACTCGCATACCGGGGATTATACGATTATCCAAGTTTCCTTCGTCTGATTGCCATTCTTCCTCGTGTTCACCTTAAAACATATGAGCCTCTTTCAAACGCTTCGAAACCACCGTTTCCTTCGCCTGCAAGGAACCTTTGTTAACTCCTCAGCACCCCCCCCCTTTCTGCTACCGGAAAAAGGGGGGGAGGGGGCACGAGACCTACCTTAACCTTCGTAAAGTAGGATCAAGACCTCACCAAGTTCAAGCAAAAACCCAGCGTACATCCAGCCTTCCAGACACTGCGTTCTTTTAACATGACCTGTTTTTCTGTCTGCTCTACACACCACTCATCCTTCGTACCGACGTTTTGTTGTCCAAAAATAAACGACACACACGTTTTTCATTTATTGAATTCAAACATTCGTGTTTCTGAAACGTGGATTGAGCGAGCAAAGCAAGCAATTTCCACGTAAACTAAATTTTTTCAATGTGTGTTTCGCTTTGCTCTCTCAGTCTTTCATCTCTCTTTCGTAGGGGACTACTTCTGGAGGAGAAGACTTACAAACGTGCTAACAAACAAATCGCATGTTTTGAATGACGTAGTTGAAATGCAGATGTGCTGAGGAATGTGATGAACGAACTATGAACAAAAATTGCAATTAGTTTGCGTCGAAATAATCCGTACATAGATTTTGTGATTTTGGAATCTAAGAAATTACATGAAGCATGGTTCGACGCCAATGGAGTGAACAAAGCTAACGGTATGGCTAGTTTCTTTTTAAGAAAACTGCAACAGCACGAACCCGTTCTTTATCAATTCTTCAATGATCACTGGCCGTAAATGGTCTTTCTGACCTTCCGAATAAACTATCATCAAACACCCACGTCATGAAAATTTTTCCTGGACTTGTATAATTCGAAAGAAAAACGCAGAAGAACTGAACCCCTTCTCCGCCAAAGAACGAAGCTCCGTCGGATTTTCAGGGATTCCTAGTCCTTAAAATCCCGCGATCCTTCTCACATGCTTCCTTGTCTACGATTCTCTCCACCTCATCTAAAAATAAAATCTACGTATAGTATATTGTTTGTTATCGAAACACATGAACATTTCAGGTTTTCTTCTAGTCCATTACTTTCATGCGCACCTCACCGCATTTCTCCCACATGTCCCGTGCACTACTACCGTCATGCAATCAGTATGAAGCCTTGCTCCCAGGATTCTCCAGAAACTTCCACAAATTGTCTTCTTCGATATCTACAATAAATACTACAAATCTCCAGCTCCCTCCATCACCACCCTCAGCTGGACGTGTGATGCTGCCACTGCGACATGCACCGACAACTCTACATCAAAAAAGAAAAAAGCGAGATGACTAAACCAACAACATTTTATCTGTTCTTCATTTCATCTGTAAGGGCACGTTTAGGGCACGTTTATGCACAGACTCGCTTTTGCAGTCTCGCAGCTAGAAGCTAGAAATCACCCGAAATTCCAACATGGCGGCTGTTTTAGCTCTTCCAACTCGCAACGAAACGAGTCTGTACTTGAGATTAGAAGCGATTGGGAACATTGTTTTGTCAGGAGGAATTCTCTATCTTACTGGCACGAATTATAAAACTGCAAGCATTTCCTTAAACGATGTCGGATTTAGCTAATCCAGGTAGCGTTGTTACCATGGCAACGATTCATTTGCCATCACGATTAAATTCTAGCTGCGAGAATGCAAAGGCGAGTCGTTGCGTAAAAGCGCCCTTACGCAACCACTCGCTTTTGCATTCTCGCAGCTAGAAGCTAGAAATCACCTCAAATTCCATCGTGGCGGCGGTTTTATGTCTGCCGCCTCGCAACGAAAACAGCAAATAACGTTAGTTCAGAAGCGTTTGGGAAAATTGTTTCGTCATGAGGAATTCTTTATATTATTGGCACGGATTATAAGACTGCAAGTATATACTCAAACGATGTCGGATTTAGCTAATCCATTTAGCGTTGTTACCATGGCAATGTGACCTTTGCCATCGCGATTGAGTTCTAGCTGCAAGAATGAAAGGAGAGTCGCTGCGTAAACGCGCCCCAACACAAACCTCCTGATAGCACAATGACTGTAGGATTCTGCAATTTATTCGCCACCCTAAAAAAGACTCCTGAGATACGCCACCACTTCTGCACGGTTAAGAAGATTCATCAAGACCAGTACATACACATCACAGCACTTAAAGGTAATTCGGGCGATTGCCCTATCGACTAAAACCAGTTTTTACTTGTACCCTTGAACTTGTAAGCTCCTTCACGCATCTTTTCCTACTTTCCTTCGTTCGGCTGCTGCCCCATGCATACCATTCTTGCATGTCTCTTATTCGACCAGCCCCTTTGTCTTCACTGATTAGTGAGCTTTCACATGTGATTCTACACATCCTTCATACTTCAAACTTTGTCCACCATAAGATGCTTATCCTCGACTGCATGTCATTTTTTAAGTGCTTCGTCGTAATCTTAAGGGAAGACCAACCTTAAACTGAAGAACGAATGTACTGCTTCTCCTAGAAGTTGTCCACCGACACCTTTGCTTCAGGTTCACCGAGTCTTCGACTGAGAGGGTGGTAGCTAAACCAAACGCCAGGGGTATTTGCCGTGACGCGTGTATCACGTGACTAGGCTAGCCCACTCAGACGGCCAAAGATAAGCTATACTAGTTCGTCAGTGGCTAACTCATGATGACATTACGGTAAACCGCCGTGTTTTGTGGTATAGGAGCTCTAGGGTACTCATCATGGTGGTCCCACCTCCTTCTGTGACGAGGTCTGCGGAAATGCTATACATTTGCAGGAAATATATATTTCGTCGGCATACAAAAACAGCAATTTACTAGTGGCACCCTGGTTTAAATTGGTTTTTGTTGCCTAAATGACAATATATATTACCTGTACCCAGACCCTACCTCCTCTCTGCACCCACCATGATGAGCAAACTTACAAACGATGAGACTGACGGAATCCTCCGCTTATATATCAGGGAGGTGTGATCCTTGGGCGAGAAGTTCTAGAAAGATGCATTCGAAGACGGAATGCTATAAATTTGCAGGTAAAGTATTTTCGTTTAGGCAGAAAACCCAATTTCAATCAGGGTGTCACTGGTAAATTACTGTTTTTGAGGTTTCACAGTAGTTTAATTAATTGTGAATGGTCATTCCAACACAAAGGAGAACTAATTTTCAGCCAACAAAATTTGCTGAATATTATTATTGAGCGTCTCAATACATTATACTGGCGCGAGACTGTAACTTGGTAGGCTCTTTTGTCAGGCTCTAAATATAACGAAACACATATTTTGAATATTAAGTGACAGTCTGTAGATGTAGCCAACTGACTCTCAATTTCTCAATTTACGTTGTTTTCACCTGTAAGGGTTTGGGGACCAGTCTGTGCGAAAGTTGCTGAAAACGAGTAGCTTAATTTGTGCTTGGAAATTATGTTTAATATTAATTGATCAATTGTAACCAATGATTTTATGTAATATGACTTGGTGGAAATTTGTGGTGCAGTCCAACAACAGAAAGTATCACCCCCCCTCCCCCACACCAACATTAATTAGTACAAGCTATGTTGTGTATAGCTTAATGTTGAAGTTAGCGGCGAGCTGTAATTAAACAAGAAACCGTCGTATCGTCCGGGGACTGCAGTGAAGACCAGTGTCACCGGCTGCTACGACGGATGTTTGTCTATCTTCTGACTGCAGTTTCAAAGGTGAATTCTCGTTTCGCCGGAAATTGAGCCTTGCTTCAGCGAAAGGGAAAAAATTTAACATCAGAGATGTTAGAGAAGCATTCCTGCTTGGAAGGAATTTGTGATTAGTTGCGGTTTCTGACGGTATATGTTTAGCCGCAGCGAGTGAGGCAGACACATTTCCGAAAATTTCAACGAAGCGGGAATTCCTGTTTCGCCGAAAATTAAAACATTGCTTAAAATTCAGCGAAACGGGATGTACACAGTTTCAACTCTTGATTTCGTAAGCTATTTTTTATTCTTATGTTTGTAGTTACACAAAGAGATTGTTTTGTGTGTTTCCTATTGTCGAAAGTATTTAATCTTGCCGCAAGTAAACACCACCAAGTGGTTCTTTTGTTTTTATGCCGGTGCTGTTGAATATTGACGATTTTTTTTTTTTTTTCGAATATAGCCTAGGCTACTACGCTACCCGTTTTGTGGTCAGCCCATTACGTCTGGCGGCGGTGTGGTTGTAAAAAGGGAGATACTGTCATAATTGATGTCTAAAAGTTGGCTCTGTTCCAATCCTTGGACCAGCTGGCCCTGAAACACTAGACGTCTGTTTGATTTAAAGCTAAGTCGGAAGTGGGTGTTACTGTTCATTGGTTGTGTCTGTGGGCAAATTCAAGTCACGTGGCCAGCCACCAAGAGGGAGGGTGGGGGTGGGACGCGAGTGACGCTCTTTATAAGTCCGGGCCGTCACTAACACCCAGAACCTAATTAAAGGGTTTTTAAGCTCTGGGTCCAGACCTACTACAAAAGCGGTAACACAACAGGGAACTTATTGGTAGCACAACTCATTGGTAACCCTATTGGTAGAATACCAAGGAACTTTTTTATTTATAAGCACTGCCTGCCGGCTTATTAGAGTTCGTTTGCGCACGAGAATTTCAGAAAATGGACAGGAGGAGGAGGCGGCGGCGGAGCGGCTAACAATGTCAAAATGTTACAATGCTGCAGCATGTAACAATAGGGTAACAATAGGCGAGGCGCACAATATCGCATTATAGCTCACTCGAACAAGATGCAACGATTGTTGGGTGCTGGGAAACTAACATTGTCGTTGTTTGAGTTAGCTAGCTCGTTGTGGAGAACCAAAATTAAATGGTCTTGATTTTTCCTTAAATCTTCAAGTTTTAAACCGTAGGGTGCGAAGTCTTAAATTTTGAGGCCTACTTGGGCGCCCATCATGACTGAGTAACTTATTAACTTTTTCAATGCGGGCTTCGGGAAGCCAGTTGAATTGTTTCCGCGATTGTTGCCACGATACTGAAACAATCCAGAATCAACTACTCATCGAGATGACGAATGCTAAATCCAGAAATACGCTAATGTGTTGCCATCAAATAATAATCATGGGACAAACCTTCGGCGGAACCTAAACATAATTATCCATTTCTATATGTTCCGTTTTTTCGAAAACAAAAATCGGTGGACAGTGGACACATAAAATGGAAGCGAAAAAAGCCAACAAATTAACTGAGCAAAAAAAAACATTTGAGCTCGTATCCCCCGAATAAAAACGGATTAGAGTTCACTCGAACGCAACGAACTATAATTTGAACTCCAATTCGCAAAACGTAAACCCGCAAACACACACAAAATAGACGCCATAAACAGCAAAACGCCACAAAATTGAAAGATAAAAATGCATACACAAAATGAACACAAATTATAGTTCAAATTATAGTTCGTTGCGTTCGAGTGAACTCTAATCCGTTTTTATTTGTGTACCTTCAGGGCTGTGAGTATGGGGATACGAGCTCTAATCTTTTTTTTCTAAACGGCGAAGCCGTTTTTTGCTCAGTTAATACCAATATAGGCCGTGATAGCGCGCGAATACTAAAAAAAATTGGCTTGGTTAAAAAATTTAGAAAATTTATCGTCCAGTCAACCGAGCTCAAATTTGGGGGGTAGAAATACATTTCTTTATTTCAAAGGTTTATTTCTTTCGCCAAAAATGTCTGAGGCCTTCCAGTTAAATACACTAAAAGTCCCATAGAGTGGGGGCCCGGGAACCAGCCGCCATCTTGTATTTTAGTTCCCGATTCTCGGTTTTTCCTAAGTAACTCGACATCTATCAGCAATTTGTATACTATAATGTGAAATTGAAGCCAGTTAAATTCTGTCTATATCTCGCCGTTTTCGAGAAAATAACGTTCAAAGAAGGGAAAATGCAGAAGTTGATATGCTTGCAGACGGAAAACAGGCGCCATTTTGGATTTTAGTTTCCAGTTTTTGGTTTTTTAGAACTAGCTTGACAACTGATCTGCCATTTGAAAGGTGGGATCTATTTTTCCATCAGTCCTAACCTAACTTGTTTAGCTTAGATACGGACCGTCCTACACCTATTTAAAAGTGAAGTGATAATAGCATAGTGGCAAAGCGTATGGCGATTTTCGTTTTCAAAGTACTCTTGCCAGCTTTCTAATAGCCCGAAATGGACATACTTAGGATCTGTATTAGCATCTGTGTTTATTTATCACTTATTGAGATGATTGGGCGTTTCCGTCCTGTTTGTTAATTGAAATTTAAAATTTAATAATTTAAAAATTATTTTAAATATTAAAAAAAAATTAAATAAGGGAAGATTTTTAAAGAAAACTAACGGTGGGGAGTTGAGGAGTAAACTAGCCCCCGATTAGCTTAGCCCTGGATCTAACTAATCCTCGATCTGGGAGTTAGTGGACTGGAGAAAAAAGTTGGTGTATCCACGTTGGACTAAGTTGGGGTTTTGTTAGCTCTTTACTCCTTAGGCCTCGACCTTTATGCTAAATTAGCCCTCCATATACTTATGTTAAAATGTTGTTAAAGCTCAGGAATAACGCTAATCCAGGATGGATATCGCCGCTTTTTACATCTCGGGGCTAACTACTCAGTATTAAGTTAGACCTCGACCTACCGACTAAATTTTGCTTAGCCCTCAACTTATTTCGTGATGGATATCACCATTTTCCCTTATTGCCGAGCCTAACCCAAGGGTTAAGTTTAAAAACCTCAACCCCCACCGTTAGAAATAAAGAAAAAAATAAGGATTTGAGGGCGACAACTGTATAAGAACTGAAGTCGTCCTTTATCCAACTTCCTAAAGATTTATTACCACTGTAAGGCCAGGGTTTAGCTTATGCAAGCTTACCCTCGTTTTCCTTTATAAAAGCAAAGAATGTAGGCACAAGACCGGAAGCCATTTGCTTCTCTCCAAATGCAATGTAATGTTCAGGCAGAGCCACAACAACCATAAAGAAGTGATATCAAGAAGTGATATCTAAAACAAAACCCACAAGGGTGAAAGAACCCGCCAAGTTTCAGCTAATCAAAGTGGTGATATCAGAGCCAAAAAGGCTGCCACCAAGTTACTAGATTAGTTGCCAAGCTAATCCCACCGAGTATTAGTTCAAAGGTTATATAAAAAACCTGACCATTGCCACTATCGGTAGCAATGGTCAAGTTTTTGATTTAGCGTGTGAGGTAATAGTCGGTGGGATTAGCTTGGCAACTAATCTAGTAACTTGGTGGGAGCCTTTTTTGGCTCTGATATCACCACTTTGATTGGCTGAAACTTGGTGGGTTCGTTCACCCTTGTGGGATATCACTTCTTTTGTAAGTTTTTTTTTTTGTCTTCTTATTTTTGCCACTGCCCATTCAACTACTATCTGGCCAAGTTTGGTCGAAAAATATTGAATACGAACGGAGATATTAATTTTTTTTTTTAGTTTTGCTGGAGTGTATAAATTAAAGCGTTTGATGATTTCCATTCAACCATCAACAGTAAGTAGCGCGGACTGCGGATTTGTTAAGAGGTTAGTGGCCCGAAGCCATACGCCCTACTACAAACAAGTAGCGCGTGCATTTTATCAACAATGTGGTGTCGCCGATTATTTCTGGAAGTCAGTTTGCATTGTTACTCGTTAACACTGATAACGAGTAATGCTTATTTTGATCAGCCTGGTGGCGTTTTTCCAACATACAAAAAAATATATACATTACAAATGATTGCAATCTTTTTAGTTAATGCCTCCACAAACGTCAAACCATAAAAGGCACGTATTGGAGTTAAAAGAGGGTTGAATACCAAATTTCATTCGTATCTGTCGCATAATTTATTTTATATGAGCGGTATTGGTAGTCAGTAGTCAGTATCCACCCAAAACCATAACTGCCTAACTGCATGGTATAAGAGAAGCCGCCAAGTTTCAAAAAAGGGTCGGCCTTTCAAAGTAATGATATCATTCAACCTAGGAAAGGCCGCCAAGGTTAATCCTATTAGCCAAGTTAATCACACCTACTAATAGTTCGAAAGTTAAATGAAAACTAGAACATTGCTACTGGCGGCAGCAATCTTCAAGTTTTCATTTAATGCCCAAAGGATAGGTGCGATTAACTTGGGTAACAGGATTAACCTTGGCGGTCTTTCCCTGGTTGAATGATATCACTACTTTGAAAGGCCGACCCTTTTTTGAAACTTGGCGGCTTTTCTTATACCAGTTATTTTTTTTGGATGGATATCACAGCTTTCATAGTGAACGAACGAAGGATCAGACGATTTGTCTGGAGGAACTTTATGTCTACAAATTTGCTCATTCATAATTTTCACATTTGCCGTGGCCCAATTAGCTGTTACGTCAGCGAAATTGACACAGTTTGACGTTGATTTTCGTTCGCGTCGTTCACTCAGTCAGTGCATCCCTCCACACGTGGCCCTACCTCGGTTAACGTTAATCATTCAATCACTTAATTACCATGGTCTTCGGAACACATAATTGTCTCTTTTATCGTCGTGGGGCAGATAATTTAGTTTGGATTCGTGTACCGTAACAAAAAACCGACCAAACCTTTGCAATAAAAGATACTCCGTCTCTTAGTGAACCATTCCATTCTCCAATTTTATTGAGGCCCCGGCCAAATGCCATGCGCCCCAAACCTAACCTAAAGATTATACAGCATACAAGTAACAACCACAGCCACAACAGTACCAAGAAACCACGCAATCTCGTAACTAAGGAACCAAGAAACCAAGAAATCATGTCAATCGTCTTCACCCTGAACTCATGGGGGCCACACTGACAATAGAGCACAATAGACCACAGCAGAGTACAACACCATACTTCGAGCCACCGCCGCCACCTATTTGCAACAACAATGAATTCTGACAATTAGGTACTGAAACGATAAGCGTGTAACACTTACGCATGTTATAATCTACTGTTGGACGACAATACAAACAATGGTTACAACAATAATTTTGCACTTACGAGCCACTTCAGGGCCACGTGCTGCTAGCTGCAACCCCCATGTTAGAAAAGGAACTTCCCATATGACGCTTTACCTGTCTACCGAAATTGAGATCTGGCAACTTTCCCTAATCAGCTGTAGACGTGTCGTTATACCCTATGAGAATTAACATGAGAGCCTCCGGACTAGTTATTAGTTACCAGTAACACAAATTCAACGTTATTGAGCGCACTTTTTCTCCATGATGGAAACGTTCCCACATTTTCATGTTGACGTTTTCTTCGTTACTGGACCCAAGACACCTGATTCAAACGATTTGCAAACATTTCTAGTGCATGGGGAATTTACACCAGTGTGCTTTAATCAGATATAAGTTGGTTTCAGTTAAAAGAACAGTCTTCTAGTGCGGCCGCCTTTTTTTCATCAACAATCATTTTTTAACAATCGGATGTCTACAATCGGACGATTTACTGTTACTTGGCGGCGACACACTAGCGTGTGTCGAGATATAGTAGTCAACTAAAATCAGCGATCTTCACGCACTTTTATGACATTGATACAGTTTATGGACATGATTGAAATACAACTACTGCTTGTCAGGGCACAAAGACTGCCCATTTTCAACAATTTTCAAGCTGTTTTGCCGCATAGATATTTATCCTCGCCATCGTGAAATACGCTCCGCTCTGGTTTTTGTTAAAGTACAACAACAGCTTTAACAACAATGCAAGAATTAAACAATGACTTTCTTACAATGAAGTGTGACAATTATTGAACTTGGCGGGGGTTTTTGTGCCCTGACAAGCAATAGTTGTATTTCAATCACGTACACGTTCAAAAATGAAAACTTTAAGATTGCTACCGCTAGCAGCAATCTTCTAGTTTTCATTTAACTTTCGAACTATTAGTATGTGCGATAAACTTGGCTAATAGCATTAACCTTGGCGGCCTTTCCCTGGTAGAATGATATCACTACCTTCAAAGGCCGACTGTTTTGGAAACTTGGCGGGTTTTTCTACCAGTTTTGGTTCTGGGTGGATTGTAATAAACAAATCCCCTTATTTGCTGTTTGTGCCATTGTGTTCGATCTCGCGTTTTCTTAGCTGAGAAGTCAAGTCCATGACCACTTGGCTGTGTGTTGCTTGGGTTTCTCTCGTATGAAAGGCGCTAACACTTCATACAAAAAAATTACTACAACTTTTTACCGTATTTTGTTTCTTTATGTTGTTTAATGCAGAGTAATTTTTGCGAATGACATTTTATCGAAAACCTTTCCTTGGTCGGTCCAACTTGAATTAAGTACGATTCTTCCCATCAAGCCTTAAAATATCTCAGGAATTTGATAATGATCCTAAACTTGTCTTGTTTTACAGCTTCGACAACTACGCGGGAAGCCTGGTATGTGACGGCATGAAAGTCAATATGACCTTGTGGGATACAGCTGGTCAAGAAGATTATGAACGCCTGCGGCCTCTCTCTTACCCTAACGTGAGTATACGCCCACAAAAAGTAAAAAAAGTGGGCTTTAAATAAGTGCAGACAATAGAGTAGTAATGCAAGCATTGTGGAGAATTTGCCTTACATCACATTAGTCACAAAAATATAACTATACGATAAATGTCTACTATCTTCCATACGATAAATGCCAACTAAAAAAAAAGCATGTAGTATGTAAATAGAAGCTCACCGTATAGCCTACTCCACTTTATTTATTTATTTCACATCAGTTGCACCGGGCGTGCGTACACCATTTCAAACTACCACGGGTAATATGGATACTACTAAATTCGTTGTGCATGCCAGCCACTAATTTCTATGCCGACTCGGCCGCTTGTTTTTTAAGCAGCCGAAGCGGGGCCTTTCTTGGAGCATCACGCCTTGTGGTGTAAACCCACAGCGGGGAACGAGAGCAATTTCCGATTCGTGCTATGGTATGCAATTTTACCTTGAAGCTACTAAAATTCCTCAACGTGCACCCTTGTCTCTGGGAGAGGAGATGTAACATGCTACTTACGTATAGCAAGGCGCAACATGAGTGAACGCTCGTGTACGTGGTCTACTTTGCAGTTACATAAGCTGCTTGGTGTTCAGTCAACTTCCGGCCAGCAACAGAAGTTGGCCGACCGCCAACAGCCGGGTAGCAGGCCAGCTCCACTGCTCAACCAGTTGGAACCGGTCTGCACCTGTTAGCTCGTCTCGTAACGTAATGCCTCAGGCAACTTCTATTGTTCTCCCCACCTATAAATATGAGGGGCTGGACAATCGAAAGCCAGAAGGTGTGGGGTAGGCAACTTGAAAGGTTGTCTCCCTGGACTCTGCTAAGGACTAGACTAAGCGTCTAAACTTGTGTTTATGTGACTAATATGTGTTCTCAGTGCAAAGACCCCTAGTAAATTGGCTTTGAGATATTTCTTGAAGTCAATTGTCTACTCCCTGAGTCGTCACAGAGACTCCTCGGGTTCCTCTTTTCCTCAACTTGGAGAATGACTTAACACAACCACGGCAGTGGCGGTTTTGCTCTACTAGACTGGTAGCATGGATTCGTGAAGTGGTTAAGCATGCTTATGATGTTGCCCCGGATCACCTAATTCTTCCCCCCCCCTCGGTGCGAGCACACAAAGTAAGGGCGTTGGCATCATCCTGGGCCTTTGAGTATGGGGTGCTGCTAAACTAAGTTGTGTTAGCTTGTTCCTGGTGCAACAAAAACACCTTCATCACCCACTATTTGTGAGATGTTAATTAGGCGAGTAGATTTCCACTTATACCTGGAATTAAATGCTACAAGCGTTTTTAGCCTCAAATGAAAGCTGTGTATGTGCAGAAAAACGTACTCAAAATCCCCCATAATCCCATTTAAGTTATGGCCGCCATCTTCGAAAATGGCTGCCGTATTTCCGTTTTCTTCATCTATCTCGAAAACTATTCATTCTACGAAAAAAAAACCTAAGGCAAAAACTAAAGAAAAGAAAATTCTACACAAGTTTGGTCCTATATAGAGCAGTTGTTACTAGGACACAGGGATTTTGAGATATTTAACTAGGAATAGGTCAGCTTCGTTTTAATGGTTTATTAATGGGTAAAAAAATCTCAAAATCTGCACCAAATCAAGAATCGAATGGTACAGGAGCAGTCTTGGTCTCAAATGAAAGCTGTGTACGTGCACAAAAACGTACTCAGAATCCCCGATCCGTATTTCCATTTTCCTCAAAAACAATGAATTCTAGGGAAAAAAACAAAAGCAAAAAATTAAAGAATATGTTTAAAACATACATTTTTACTATAATTTAGCTGATTTCGTAAATAAAAATGGTTTTCACATCCTACTTCCAATATGTCATCATGATCATGATCATCTGGATCGTCTATGAGTAATAGTGGTGCGGCTAGAGGGTTGAATTGTTCACTTTCTGCGATAAGCATGAAATTTGGTATGGATGAACATGAAGGGTAACTAGAAAAAAAAAAAACTGTGATATCAAGTTCAAAACCACCGGAGTAAGGGTGATTTACCCGCGCACCTCCCAAAAACGGTCTTGGGGCTCTAACTCCTACCATCTATATTCAATTGGTTGTTATAGTGATTTTTGTGTTCAAAGTGCTCCTGCGAGCCCTCTAATAGCCCGAAAGGGACATCTTAGAATTTTCTGGAAGGTAGGGATCTATTCTTCCATCAATTCTAACCGAAAGTTGCTAACTTTGATAGGGACCGATCTTCGCCCATTTAAAGGTGAAGAAGTAACGGCATAGCGGTAAAAGCATATGGCGATTTTCGAATTCAAAGTGCTCTTGTGAGCCCACTAATAGCTCGAAATGGACATGCCCTAGAAATTTCTGAAAGGTGAGGCTTTATTCTTTCCATCAATCAGAACCGAAATTGTTTAGCTTAGATGAGGGACAGTCGTACACCCATTTAAAGGTGAAGAGGTAATGGCATAAATGGTAAATGGTAATTTTTTTTAAGAGGTAATGGCGTAGCAGCAAAAGCATATGTTGATTTTCGAATTCAAAGTGCTCTTGCGAGCCCTCCAATAGCTCGAAATTGACATGCTTAGGATTTTATGAAAGATGAGGATGTATTCTTTCCATCAATCCTAAACAAAATTGTTTAGCTTCAATACAAATATGAGCATTACAAAGACACTCTGAAATTGAAACTAGCCAGGACACTAATTACAGTTACTTTTAAACGGGTGTATGATAGTCCCTATCTACACTAAATAATTTCGGTTACGCTTGATGTAAAGAATATATCTCCATCTTTAAGAATATCATTAGCATGTCCATTTCGGGCTATTAGAGGACTCACAAGAGCACCTTGAATTCGAAAAATCAACATACGCTTTCGCTGCTACATTATTATCTCTTCACCTTTAAATGGACGTCGGACGGCCCTCATCCAATTTAAATAATTTCGATTAGGATTCATGGAAAGAATAAATCCCAAGCTTTTAGAAAATTATAAGCATGTCCATTTTGGGCTATTAGAGGGCTTGCAAGAGCACTTCGAATTCGAAAATCACCATACCCTTTCGCTATATGCCGTTACCTTTTCACTTTTAAATGGGCGTAGACGTTCCCTATCTAAGCTAAACAATTTCGGTAAGGCTTGGTGGAAAGAATAGATCCCTACCTTTTGGGCTATTAGAAGGCTCGCAATGGCACTTTGAGCACAAAAATCACTATAACAACCAATTGAAAATTGGAGTGTTCACGCGAATTAGGAAAAAAATGGAGTGTTCACGCGAGTGTTCACGCGAATTTACATACTTTAAATACGATTTTGGGGTTCAAGGGTAGCTTTTACGTAAATGATGTATAGCACCTTTCCTGTCGAGAATTGTGTGCTGAACGTATCTGCTTCACACTATACTCACGATTTGTTGACAGTTAAGGAGTTACAGACAAAATAAAACAGTTTTGGGGGGATAGATAAAGGAGGAAAATGGAAATCTGGCTGCTATTTTCCAAGATGACGGCCATAAATTAATAGGGATTGGGGATTCTGAGTACGTTTTTGTGCACTTACAGCTTTCATTTGAGACCAACAGTGCTCCTGTATCATTCAATTCTTGGTTTGGTCTGAATTTTGAATTAATGAACTTAACTAAACTGACCTATTCCTAGTTACCATAACACAAAATCCCTGTGTCCTAGTAAAACTGATATAGGACCGAACTTGTGTGAAACTTTACTTCAATTTTTGACTTTTGTATTTTTCCGTAGGATGAATAGTTTTTGAGATAAATGAAGAAAATGGAAATACGGCCGCCATTTTCCTTTATGGCGACCATAACTTAAGAGGGATTATGGGGGGTTTTGAGTATAATTTTCTGCACATACACAGCTTTCATTTGAGTCCAAAAACGCTTCTGTAGCATTAATTCCGGGTTTGGTAAAAATTATGCGTTTTTCTACCTATCAAAATGGGGCTAGTGGAAGGGAACACATGAAGTAACATGTCATGACTGACAGTTGCGTGGGTAAGAAGTAATGTCCCCCTACCGCCTTGGCAG
The DNA here is from genome assembly GCA_023313725.1 of Lithobius niger. Classification (NCBI taxonomy): domain Eukaryota; kingdom Metazoa; phylum Arthropoda; class Chilopoda; order Lithobiomorpha; family Lithobiidae; genus Lithobius; species Lithobius niger. The sequence goes on along the minus strand of JAHWFP010259011.1, from coordinate 38,078 downwards.
AATGAAGTTTTACTACAGGTGGGTACATTTGTGCTTTGTGATGTTATAAAGTTACGAGTATCATCTGTGCAGACTCGCCTCCTATTCAACAAACTCAGCTAATAACTAGGGAAAGTATTTTTGGATGACAGTAAAAAAACGGGATTTTTAAAGATAATATTAGTATATACTTACCTTTAGGTGAACCCACCTTTCGTCCTTACTATTGCCGAACAGGATTGGTTGCCAAACGATAAATGAGTTGATATGCTGGGATATGAGCAGCGACGCCTCTTGGTGGGGAGCTACGGAAGCTTAAAGCTTAAGATTTAGGTATAAAAGCATAAAATAAACTATTTTAGCTAATAATTTTAGGGTAAGTAAAAGCTAATTTTATCTTTAAAACCCCCGTATTTTTGAAGAAAGACTAATTTTTGCATTAATCGTCCTTCCTAACCATGGATGCCATATACATTCATATCTTATCTGCAATTCTGCATGTCTTAAATGAACAGTTAAATGTTTCTGTCAGCAATGTTTTGTCTAATGTTTCTGTTTGTGCTCATTAAGTATTTGTAAGAAATGAATGGTATTGTATGATGAATGCTGCTGTCTCTTTTTTCCAGACAGATGTGTTTCTCTTATGCTATAGCGTTGATAACCCAAACTCTTATGATAACATAGTCAGCAAATGGGCACCAGAAGTGAGGCACCATTGTCCAAGGGCTGCCATTGTCCTTGTGGGTAAGTGTTGTTTCTTTTTCATTCAGACAAACCTAGAATATTGAACTGTTATGTTTCGTTCTACACATAAGCGAGTTATGGCCCCTAGGGATAGCATTCACAAAGGTGTCTTAAACCTTCAAGTAGAAGTATTTTCAATTTCACGCTTTATTGATACCAGTGATTTATGTTCCCAATTTAATGTATGAAGCAAAACTGGGCAGATAGTCCAGAATATTGTAGCAATATCCATCAATAGAAAGAAACATGTAATTGTGCATCATTGCTAACGCAAATGTTCTTGATAATGAAGGTTCAGTTTCCATGCACACATGCAGGTGATGTAAGAATGTAAGTATGCTGAGCAGTGATGCGCTGAACATGTAACAAATCTGTCGTGTAAATGTAGGGCCTTGACATAATTAGTAACAAACATGGGAGGGCTGTGGTAAAGGAGGGGAGGGGAGAAGAGAGGAGAAAATTGGGGGATTAGGAGGAGGGGAGAAGAGAAGTGAGGGGAAGGGGAAAGAGAATGGGGAGGGACGAAGAGGGGCTAAGTCCCGTTAACACCTACATCAGACGAGCTATTCATGCGTCAGCGCACGAAGGTGGATGGGTCAGGCTCACATCAGATCACTTTGTGGACGAGTACAATTAAAGGATCAGCCAAACTACGAAATATTGAAAACTCGGTTTACTTTCCTAAGAAGACTAAACACCAGGAGAGGCTACGACTGGGAGACGCAGTCTACAGTTCAGCATGCACGGGTCCCACTAGTACTATAGATAAAGGTCAAAGCCGCTGAAAGAGAATTGCAGACAAACCAACTTCCAACAGAAAGACTTGAACCGAATGAGCGAGTGAAATTCACTGCTTTTGCAAGGAGTACAGAAGACCAACTTGGTTTGTCTCAAAGTATCACGAATTAGAACACAAAAATAAAGTCATTTGATGTTTACGGTAAGTTTTAACTGATTCGTAGTCAAAACCGCAAAGGAACACACGTAAACTTTCTCTAAGGTTTCATACACCGCATTGTTGCTGTACAGTTTAGTCCACGTGAAACCTTACTACTGTATTCAAACATTAGATGCTAAATATATTAAAACCATAGGAATACCATACTATACTTTAAACTCTAGCAATATACAGGTTTAATAAAAAAAAATGTTCTAATTAAAAAAAAAATTGAATTGCACAAATTCTACAAGTTGAAAATCATGGTAAAAATGAATTCTATGATTTTCCAGCCTTACATTGAAAATTCGTCAGAATTCCATAATTTCAAAGCCTGGAAAAGGACCTCATGAAATTCCATGCTTTCAAGTTTTTCAATGCCCTGTTCGAACCCTGTATAAGCTACACACTCTAGTTTGAGGCTACATTTTTCAGTAGCCTCTTTTCTGTTCAACTATTTTTCATACACTACTTTTCAAAATTTTATATTCAAGATCTTAGGCCTGGAATTTCATTTTTCTTTTTAACGATATTTCATGTTTTCAAGGAGTCGCACGAACCCTGAATTACTTAATCTGTAGGTGTGTACTAAGCACACTCAGAGGTTCTTTTTTTTTTCGATTTTTCAGCGATGTCGTTTAGCTGAGTAGAATGCACCAATCTGGCATGTCATGTTCTAAAGTAAAAACTGTAAAAACACGGGAATACTGCTGTAAGGTTTCACGTGGTCGAAACAGTACATCAACACTGCGGTGTATAAAACCATAAAGGACAGTTTATTTGTGTTCCTTTGCTGTTTTGATTTCGGATTGTTAAACCTTTTCTTAAACATCAAATGAGTTTGTTTTTGTTTCTTAGGTTTACGTAGCTTAGTCTTTGTCAAGAAATTCACCCAACTCTGGTTACTCGGGCTTCATTGGCAGGTGACCAGGAGTGCTTAATGCTTGCTGAAACCCTTTGAACCCTTTGAACTTGGGTTATTTAGCATTAGGGAAAAGCAACAATTGTTCTCTCGTGCCGTTGTTGTTGTGCCACTGGTTGCTTTGATCAATGGTGAGTCAAGTGGAGTTCTGGGCCAATTACCAGAATAGGGGTTCCTGTTGCCTTTGGTTTCAATGTCTCTTGTTATTAGGTTAAGGCTAGGTTTAAGGAGTAAGTAGATTGAGCGCGTGGTTTTGTTGACTGGTTAGGCTCATGTAAATAAAATAAAATCTAATATCACGTTTTCATTTTTACTGGTGTTAACCAAATAAGACAGGAGTTGAATTTGGTTGTAAAATCGGTTGTGAATCACCTTATGTAAGTCTATGGGATTTTATAAGATGTAAGTGAATTCTCTGGGTGTTTTGTGGGTATAGCTATGTTAAGGTCAGTTCTGTTTGTTTGTTTCTTGTCGGTGTATCAGAGTGCATGGCTTCGGGCCACTATGCTCTTCATCTACAGGATGTCCACAAAGTCCGTATACACTTTTGAAAATTTATAAAAAGAAAAATACTAAACATATTCACAAACGGTTTTCACTAATGGGAATGTTGATATCTTAAGTTTTTTTTTTTAGTAGCTACCATATTTCAATATCAGCCATGCTTGTTGCTCTTAAAAAGTCTAACCAGAACTCCAACTCTGCTCTTGTTCTTTGTCAACGGTTGTTCATTGAATCATTTAACCAACTGGTAAACAGATTTTGGGTTGGCAGAGTCTTCTTAAACTCTTCCTTGAGCTTCCTCTGAACGACGGTTACTGCTTTGAACTTAATTTTCATTTAATTTAAGTACTTAAAAAACTTAATTAATTTACATTGTTGCATCGACACAGTAAGCGTCGTCTGATGCTGCTGCATGAGCGGTACTTCCATCTAATGGCTGCTATAAAGAAAACTTAAAGTATCTTGCTTTTTAATGGTGAAATCTGTTTGTGAATATGTTAAGTAGTTGTTTTTAACACTTTCAAACACAGACTTTATGGGCACCCTGTAGATTAATAAAAACGAGTTACAGTAAAAGTGAGGTAGTGTTGTAAAACGGAACAAGGGCCACCAGCCTGCACAAACTATGCGGAATGGCTAATTCAGTGATTGATTCTTTATTGAGCCAACTAGGCCTCCAAGCCATATGCTCATTTTAACCTACTAACAAACTAGCTTAAATCTAACAAACTGAACACATTGAAAACGACCCAGTCACTCCACTGAAACTGACACACCAGGAGCGTCACAACCCAGCAGAATAGCTGGCGACTACTTACAACAATCTCTTCTAAAAGTGTGGTATTCATTCAATGTTGTAAACGGAATGATTGTTTGCAATAAACTGAAAACTTAATATTAAACCGCTGTGTAAAGGTTCTGTCGTTGTGGACGATTAAAATTAAAGGAGTAGTGAAACTCGGGTAAATATCGAAAACGCTATTTAATTCAGCCCACAATGAAGGAAGTAAAAATAGCATACACGAACTCATGGAGTCTGAAGCCGGAAATCCGGGTAAGGGAAGGTGCTGATTGAGTGAGCTAAGCAAACGAAAATCCACGTTTGATGGTCAGTGTGCACAAAAATATATATACGGGATACAAGCCTGCCACAGCAAACACATGAGAGTCCAAACCCAAACCCAATGTTGCAAACAGTGCATCAAACACCACCTAGTAAACCTTCAGCTTGTAAACCTGTAAACCTGAGTGTTCATTGTTGTATTATTGCAAAGCAAAATCAAAATACTGGAACTCTGCCTTTAAAATAGTGTTGAGGTTGATTGGTAACTCTGTATTTACGCTTCCCCTAATCCTCAAACTAGCAAACGGCACGTACCATGGTTAAACTACAACTCTCTCCAAAATCTCAGCTTTATTCACGCCATGGAAGAATTTATTTTCGTGAAACAAGAAATGGTGTTAGCTAGTAATTAGGCAAATATCAACATTATTTATGCTTTTTTTCAACAAGAAAACTTTAAGCTGTGTCACTAAGTGGTAGTCTTGAAACCCACTTAGCTAAAGTGCCTCATCAGTAGTCTGAGAATCCCCTTAGAATTGGCAAGACCTTAACGTTGAGTAACTTCCAAGTGTGCTGTGGAATACCTTTAAGTACCAAGGTGGTAGTGCAGCGAAGCTATGAGGGAAGACCCAGGATGAGCAAGATGTGAGAGATCGTCAGAAACATAATATCCTGAATAACATTTCAGGCGTTGTTACAGGATGTTGAAACAATTATTTTCCTCAATGGCATAGCACTAACACTGAAAAGATACATCCTACATTCTATTCCAACAATGCAGCAGTTACTAATTGCAGCAAATTACTTTGCTACAGGAAACATCCAGCAAATTGTAGGTGACACAAAACAGTTTTACATTGTGTTCCAAGGGTCGCCAGGATCATAGCTGCTTTAACGGAACGGCATGTTCGTTTCCCCGTGAGCAACAAGCTCACAGCAGCGCAATAGAGATTCTATAACATAGAAGTAAAAGAACTCGTATGCAGACCGCAATTTCACATGTGTGAATCTTCGGACACTACACACACATTAATACCCGTGCCGCCTGTGTACCGGACAGACAGGTATTTTGTAACAGGAAGGTGACGTTGCCTGGGAACGTACAATGTACTGCAGACCTCTTTACACAAATGTTGAAGTCCGTTACTATAGGTCAGGCCATTGTAGTCATATATTTTCATGCAGTAATGTCTGTGTGCAATACGAAGCCAGGCAATTACAGGGATTGCTACCGGACGACAGTGGTTGCCGATTCAACATGGTTGCCTGAATCCTGAGCCTTCCTTGGAAGCTCTGATAAACCCTGAGTAGAGGTCTCAGCGGTACAGATATAGAGTGATGTCTCTCCTTTTTATCTCTCATTTATTGTGTGGACTATTTTTTAATCTGCATCATTGTCGTACAGATTATTTAGTGGCAGGATGTGGTCACTGCACAGACCAACCACCACCACAATTATATTTTATTCTGGAACTTGTGGTTGCATTTTGATAGTTAATCTGAATTGTTTTGGTGCATTTTGGTTCTTAATCTATCGTTGTTGGCGGTAGTGGTGGGAGGGGGGGGGGGGCAGATAGAGCCAAAGGCTTTGTATTTTTAGGCTGTGGTAAAATTACCGGCTTCTGTCTCTTAATAACTTACGCACATGCCCTTCGGCCTCGACTCTGAAGTAAGATTATGATTGACATTTTTAGGGGGAAATGGATTGTGCTTGTGCAACTGATGTTGTGCCATCTCCACTTATAAAAGCGGAGGGTGACACATGAGCGATAGTAAGTTATTACTCAAACTTTACTGTTGCCGAATGTTAGAACAGGTTGCAAGTCCAACTACCTTCCCACGGTTTTAGCCTTAGCCAAGGAAGGTCTGAGTTGGTTCTGTATTTGTATACTCAATGGTGTGTCTGTCTTCTTTTGCCCCGTTGCATTTCTTTGAGAACCACTACACTTTATTTCACAAAGACTGTTTGGGGAGGCGTATATTGATGGAAAGGCATATATTATGCTAGGCTCAGCTAGTTGTATATACGTATAGTTGTGTGTGGAGAGAATTGTATATATGAAGAAAGATATGCCTAAAGTAGACGGAACTAATTTAAAATACAGTAGCTGTATACATGCTTGTTAAGAAAGGAAGGAATCACGTGTACTGTATTATATGCTCGAAACTAGTTTGCCTTTTATTGGGTTTGCTTGTATTAATAAGGTAAGTTTAGTAAAGGAATCACCAAAACGACCATTATGAGTAATACCTGATAAAGTAGTGAGTGGGTAAAAACCCTTTCTCTATGTCCTTTCTATTTATGCTGACAGTATACATTTTTTTCCAAATCGACTCGATGTGCATCGTTGCTTGTGGATAGTGGATATTTGTACAATAACAGTATTCTACTCACAAATGAATTCCCAAAAATAACTTAAGGTTAATGAAATTGAAACCTCTCTTTCTGTTAGCCACCAAGATTGACCTTCGGCAGGATGAATCCATTTCTCGTACATTCACAACGAATGACGGTAAAAAACTTCGCTCAAGAATCAAAGTTGCAAAATATGTCGAATGCTCTGCCAAGACCCGGGAGGGGCTCAAAGAGGTAAGCCACTATCTTCAGTTAATTCACATTGATACTCTTTGGTGATGATGTATTCACCTTGGGTAACTGTATTCACCTTGGGTTACTGAAACTTCTCGGGAATTGCAGAGAAATGAAATGGCCATAAGATAATGAACAAAAACAACCCAATATAGTTACAAAGTAGCTGACTAGGCAGCTTTGGGTTTTTGTGTTTTATTCTCCTTTTGATTTCACACACAGTGGTGTGTCACCCACCAAGATTTAATGACAACATCAGTGTCAGTCCTCACGCTATATACATCGCCTATTACATTCCCTGATGAAGCTAATGCCTAAAATACTTTAAGGTGAAAATCGTGAAATAACTTAATTACGCCTCTTCTTAAATCATTGTGATTCTGCTGCAGAATTGACTAAAAGCTTCATTCATTAAAAAACGCAATCAACTTTTTATCAAATCCTAATCACGGTTTAGAACTCCTGTGCATTTGTCCCGCCATTTCCCGGAAGTTTCCTCCAGGCCAAAAGTTGGCGTCGGGGCACGTGGATCATTTTCTTCTGGACAAAAGGTGAGCGCTTTTGCTGCGGTTTCAATGTGCAATCGCCACCAATCCTGTAGTTATGAAGGAATGTGTGATTAGAAATTAGTTCTAACTGTGAATTATGTTTGATTTCGGAGGAGTGAAGGCATAATAAACTAAATTTGTGAATAACTGAGAATAAGGGCAGAAGGGGAGTGCAAGAAAGTGTCGCTTCCTTTTTTTTTAGAGATAGAGTAGCGCTCCCTTTTATTTTTCTTAAATGAATTATGTGATGGTGAGGTTGGCAGCCATACAGACGCTGTAGCTGCCGCAAGCTGTCTCTAGACCGTAAAGTGTCACTTTCACCATTTCTGCACACAATTTCATTGATAATAGAGGGTGCAAAATGCCGAAAGATTTAATGCCAGTACTTAACTGCAATGGTGTCTGGGTATTCTCCTAGATGGTGACACCCACCCTCACATCGCACCTCTCCTTTACGGCCACCTACTGACAGCTGCTCATTGTTGGCTAGAGACTCATGCCAGCATCCAAGGCGTTGAGACTCATTGTACGGCAGTCAGAGGCATTTCCAGTGTCACATTTGCTGCCCGATGCTTCCCTGCTCGTCAGGTCGTTCTATGTCAACGAAGTAGGAGGGGAAAGGTGCAGTGCGTAGTGTTGACATATTATTTACGTTAGTTATTCCCTTGTGAGATAGGACGTGATTGCCTAGCAATAACGTGTAAGGTCACTGAACTGGAGGCCCAGGGTAACTGAGGTCAACTTCAACTGGTTGACCATGACAAGGTGTGAAGTAACCCCGGAAGTTGCGACGGAAGCTAGGTTATTTGGAGTGAAGAAGTTTTCTTGCGGTAAACTATTTCTGCAAAAAATTTATATCTTCTGGAAATTTATGACGTTTAGCAATGCAAATGACAGTCTGCCAAAGGATCTTGTTAGATGTTAAAAACGTTTCAACAATCGTTTTAAATACAAACGAACGGCTCTCAGCCAGACTTTTTTTTGGGGGGAAAATCAGTAATTTACCTTGTTCAGTTGCGAAATTACAACCGTTGCGCCTACTTAGTCTTGACACAAAAAGTGACTATAAAAGTACTGCAAAATGACTGAAAAGTGGCTATAAAATGACTACAAAGTGACTACCAAATGACTATAAAATAGCTCGTGGCTCTTCCTGGGTTAAGCACGCTTAATAAGCAGGCAAATTCTTAAGTGTCAACGGTGTCAACGAATTTTTCTAGGTAAAAAAAAACCTAGAGCCGTTTTCTTCATCGCAACTTAGTTTATTCAAACGAGAGTGTCTTATTTTAGTTTTTATAGCCGACGAAAATATCAATTACCTGTTTTTAATGTAGCAGATTTCCCCTGTGAGCTTTATTTCCCCTAGAGTCTTGAAAGTTGTCTTCCCTGCCGAGCTGGTACCTGTACTGCGCATGTGCGAGGTTGCTTATATAAGCCTCCGCGTAGCGGCAATTGGCATCATTTCTACTAGGGCGATCACCGCGAGTGGTCGTTCTCGAGCTTCCCCTTGAAGAGGACACCACCGCATACCTACCGCCTCCACGGAAAGAACCGCCGCTACGGAAGGCTCTTCCGCTACCTTCTTTACAATACTTACAAACTAACTATGGACTCCTCCATCCCTTTGGGACAGGATTGCCTCGTTCGGCTTTCCCTCAACCTTACCCCTCCGCCATCACCGGGGGATGTGGCATCCCCGGTTCCTACCTTGGACCCTCTCATTCAGAATAATCCACTCAGCCGCCCTCCTACTCTTACCTCCACCTCCGCCCAGCAAGCTTCACGGCGGGATCCTTGCTTCCACCGCAGCACCAGTGTTCGCCACCATCAACAGCTTCACCTCCGCATGAACCCCTTCCTCTTCCGCAGGAGGGTTACTCTTCTCGACGTGTGCATCTCTTCACAAGCTTCTGATCGGCGGGATGGCCGTCTCCCCATGGGGCAATCCTCCCTCTCACGCCAGCCTCACCAACCGCCCTCCGTGGCTTTTCCTTATCTTATTTCACATTTTCCTTCTGCCGATAAAAGAGGAGCCTTTCGGAAATTCGGATCACCTTTCACAGCATCTGTCTCGGACATACCTTCCGCCAAAGCCGGCGTCAGTGCACCTTTCTTCCCTCCACCCATTCTACCATCACCCATCGTTCATGTTCCTCTAGGCATGGAAGCACATGTTTCTCCATCGTTTTTTCCTCCGGATTGCTTCGCCTTCCGCTTCCCTTTCCTACGTTCTGCAGGCCCTTTTCTGATTAAGGATCTTCTACTAGACAGCCTCCGGTTCCAGTCCAGGCCTCCGCCATCAATCAGTTTTGTGAGGAAGTACATCACTTTGATATCCACTATACCATCCTCGAACCTTTGTCACCAGGCTTCCTTCCTCTTTTGCCCAGATCATCTCCGACTCTGCGACACGTCCCAGCTGTCGTACAAGGTATTACACCGCTTCCGATCAGACCGCCTTCTGCCGTGTCCAGCCTCCGCCTGCTGCCCGTCACTACTACCAGGTCTTCTTGCACAAATGAGTTCTCTGCTCCGGCTTCGCCTCCGGCCTTTTAGCTATTGAACACTGTAATATCAATGCTCTAACGATGGCCCTTTCATTATTACTACCTTGCTTCCTACTTCTTTTATTGCTGACGCCCAACCTTCCTCATATGATGACTGCTTTCACATCACGGTCACCAGCCTCCGTTTCTACCACCTCCTGCGTTTCTGCTGCCCTTCGTTTCTTAGGAATTTCGAAGTTGCAGTCCTTACCTTCCTTCTTTCGCCTTTTTCCTGTATAAAAAAAAAAGAATAAGACAAACTGATATTACCTTCTCTCAAGTACTGGCGTGTAGCCACACTACTGACGTGCATACAAAAAAAAAAAAAAAAAAAAAAAACTCACAACAAAGAATAATCTCTTTCACGCATACATCTACGTACAAGGTCAGTCTGACCACCTAGCCATACCTTCCGCCTACAAAAAACTACCTCGGACCTCCGCTTGCGCTACGGCCCACATTCAGCTTTCCGCCACCAGTTGGCACTCCATGGTGCGAACTGTAACCACCAGAATTCAAACACCACTGCTTAGTTCAACTGTCACTACCACAGCCACACCATCTCCGAGATGGCGGACTCCTCGTCTTTCGACGGTTCTCAACTAACTCCACCTAAATCTCCCAACATTCGCCCGGAATATCCTGATGTTTCTTCATCTGCTCCACACAAATGCCCAGGGTTTTCAAAACTATCTACCAAAGTACGAACTGACCCTCACCCCAGTTGCTAGCGTCACCGTCTGTGCGATGGACTCATCAAAAAATGTAGGATTTGTGTTACTATTTCTCCTCAACAATGGACGCTGATTCGAAAGCACCAACACTTCTCGAACCAATGTGCTGTCGAGCCCGCCGCCGAAAAGCAGCTACCTCCTCTCCTCCAACAGCCGTGAGTTCTTCTGAACTGACCTTTCCGACGTCCCTACCTACACACAGCGCTCAACCAACCACTTCTTGGAAGCATCTCCTTAATGCATCTCAAAATCCAGGACTATGCCCTGCTTCACCAAGCTCATCAAAACCCGTTAAACATAAGCGCCGATGCACCTCCGCCCCACCTACCGCTTCGGACCCCTCATGGACTGATGAACCTCCTGCCCCGGCGCAACCATCATCTCGTCTTAAAGGAAACCAGCAGCTTTCTACTGACAAACAAAACCCTCACAATGTACCAAAACCTCCGCATTCTCCGGTCCAGTCGTATTTATCTTAGGCAAACTCCATCCCTGCTATCGCAGGCACTTCCAGCTACCGACATGCCAAGTCAGTCTCTTTTAAGACCATCGAACCATTCAAGCCTTCCGTACGCATCAAGCAAGCTCGTTATCCTTTTGCACCACCTCCGCGTCAAGCTACGCCGTTAACTGCCTCACACGACAGCCATCCCATTGGTCCGGCCACTCACCCACTACCCTCCGCTACCGCCCAACCTCCGCTTCAGACGAACCCTTCACCGGATCCTGACACGGTACCTCCGCCTCCGCTAGCTCCCTTTCCATCAAACTCGGTCTTACGAGAAACTCTTGCAAGAGGCCTCCACCTTTCCGCTAGGGAAGCAGAGAACCTTACTTTCAACGTCGATTTTGTTTTGAAATTCACTGAACAATTCGTCAATGACTACGCGACTCTCCGGTCCTCTTTATCGGATCTTCCGACCCTCCGCCAGGCAGCCGCCGATTCCGATGCGCTTTGAGCCGATAACACCATTCTTCGGGCCGCAAACGAAGCTCTCACAAACGAAATGGAGATGATCAATACGAGGTACTATTCTCAACGTCTAAATTACACAAGGCACATTACAACTGGGTGTCCCTATTCCCTCATCATCTCCGTGGCGGGCGTATTACTGCGCCCGGTCCAGGACAAGACGCCCTCACAATGCTCCCTCCGCAATCGGTTCTGTTCCACCATCCCCACGCTCTTCTGACGCCATACATCCACTATCTTCTCTGAAGTCATTTCACCAAGCAACTCCGTCTCCACTTCCATTCGAGGACCTTCGGCCACCGCTACTGTTTGTTTTACACCTCCGCTGACGCGTCTCAGAACACCCAAACAAGACGCTTCACTACCTCCTTTGACACCATCACTACAACGCCCTTCCGCCGTCCTACCACTGGATCTGCCTCACCTCTACTCAACCAGGCTCTATTCCCTCCGTTCCGGTCGTTGCTACGCCTTCTGCACCATCCTCCACTTCTGCTCAACGCACCAACACTACGACTACCTCCAGCTCCTCCGAGCCCCCTCCTCTCGTCCTTTGGCAACAAACACTACAAAATCCTTTGCTGTCTCACCTGTTCAATTACTCTGTCTGGCAATACGATAATGCTACGTCATTCATCCCCGTTTTTCATGGTATACACCCGAATAATAAGAATGCGGAGGGGGACTTACCTTGTTCCCCTTGTCGGGCCAAGGCCACGGGGGTAGCCTTCGCCTTTCGTATGATGCCATAATGACTTCCACACCTTCTCTGCCCTTCCGGTCCGACCATACTAGTCCTCAATGCTGGACACTATAACCATTCTTCTCGCCGCAACAAAATTCAACCCGTTTTCATTTGTTCTACATTTCACCCTTGTTTCACCCTCCGCTCTTCTGTCCATCGACAATGAACTGCGCCAGAATAAAACAGAAGCCTTACACACCGACAGTTAGTACATCATTTGGCCTTCCGGGTATCCTTGACTGCCTCAGTTTAAACAACTTTTAACCTCTACCATCCTCATCCAGCTTCATCTTCATTACCCTCCTGCACGGTCTTACCTTAACAGAACTTACCTTCTATCAATCAGTGCATCGTTGCCCTTCTGGGCCTCGTCCTACTTTACCCTTCAACAACATATATAATCTCCACTTCATCCTCCAGCTTCGTCCTCAAGATCCTCCGCCTTAAGCCACCTTCCCACAAGGTAAGATGTTCCAGCATGTTTAGTTGATCTCTTAACCTTGTACCCCGTATGAGATGACCTCTGCATGCGAAGTGATAACTTGCTACTTAAAAAATAAAAAACAAAAAAACAATTGTATTATGAGCTTACCGCATTCCCCAAGCCCACTCTTACCATCGCTGTTGTAGTGTATAACTTCCAATATGATGAGACTTGAGTAAAGTGGTTGGGTGGCAGACTGGTCTTCATCAGGAAGTTTCTTTCCTGGGGGTGCAGACTCGTACTGCGGGAGAACTCCAAACATAGCCTTCCGCCGGGTGACAAAGTCTGCTACATTAAAAACAGTTAATGTATATTTTCGTCGGCTATAAAAAGACTAAAATTGCAGGGGCCGAACCTGATTAATTTTAGTTTTTATTGCCTAGCTAAAAATATACATTACCTTAACTCCCACCTAGACCTCCCCCTCCATGAGCTAGGTTCTGGAAAGAGGAGAAATGATGCCAATAGCCGCTGTGTGGAGGCTTATATAAGCAGCCTCACACATGCGCAGTACAGGTACGAGCTCGGCAGGGAAGAGAACTTTCAACACTCTAGGGGAAATAAAGCTCACAGGGGAAATCTGCTACATTAAAAACAGGTAATGTATATTTTCGGTTAGGCAATAAAAACTAAAATTAAGCAGGTACAGGCCCTGCAATTTTAGTCTTTATTTAAACGAGAGTGACTTATTTTAGTTTATTTAAAGGAGCGTGACTTATAAACGGTTTGAATAAATTAGGATGGATGCAAATTGAGATTAGTCTGAACGCAAATTACAAATTAGGTTTAAATTATTTAATCCAGAAACCAACAAAGGATGGATTCGTTTAGAGCAAGCTGATCGTAGCTGTTAGGGAAAAACGTAAAACAACGACCCTGTTCAAAACACTACATCTATTTTAAAAGCAACGTCTCCAGCCTTCAACTCAATGGGGGTTAAGGGGTGCCGTAAAAACATGGTTATCAGCATAATGGTCTTGGAAGTTAAAAAAAAAATCTCGTCAAAAATTAAGATTTAAGGACCAAATAAAATGACACCCAAATGGGTGTTTATCTTCTAAGAACTCTTTTCGAACCACACATTTTTTCTTTCTTGAAGCTTTATTGAGAAGACGACAAACTCTAATTCGATCAGCCAAGTTTTTTATTTCCACGGTTAACGGTTTTTTTGTGTCGAATAACTAAAGTGCACAGATTTGCCTAGCCATCAACATGTTATTTTTTAATAGCCTAAAAGGTTTCGAACAAGACGAATGTTTCAATTTAATCTTAGTTAATCTGTAGTTAATATTCCAGTCAATATCAAACAAAATGGATAATTTTTTTTTCATTTTTTTAACAAATCGTGGACTTCAAAGTTGCTTCACCCATTAGGACGGATATTCTGGTGGAGTAGTCTTTTCAGCCCTCAACATGTGCACACTTTGCTGCCACACGGATGTATTTCAATGGGTTGCACGACACATATCGTTTACGACTCTGCTTACTATGCAACCACTCTAGGCCAGGTGATCTTGTTCAGGAGATTCATCAATGTCTTCTTTTGTGATTTGATCTTCACTACTAGGAGATTCAGTGTTCCCGATGAGGTCCTCCTCTTTTTCTAGTTTACCACTTGCCCCATCGAAACAAGATGGCTTTGGTGGATGATCAATAGTCACGGTTGGTGCTGCTGCAGTGGTTTGTGGTAGGGGATTTGGTGAAGGGCAAGGTTGTGGGTGTAGAACCACAAAATGCATCCGGCGTTTTCGAAAACCCCTCAACGGCTTTGGCATTGGTGGGGGGTGTAAGGAAGGTTTATTGTGAATGACGTATTTTCCCAACTGCACCTTCACGAAGCTGTAGCCTACGGCCTGTTCCAAGGCAGCTATGACGTAATTCTTCAAGTCAAAGGAAGACATTGGTTGGTTCAAGTACTGGTCCACGAAATCGATGATCATTTTTTGGTCAGCGTTGCCGCCGAAGGTCTCAACAGCTTTTAAAACCAATCTAAAGGCGTCGACATTTTCATCCGCTGATAAAGTGGGACTCTTTTCTTCCGAGACACCTGAAGGATTCATCGTAAATGAGTTCGAATTCTTCTACAAAGTCTCTGTAACGGGTTTCCCAGATTGCAATGTTCAGCATACAGACAAAACACTCACTACAGATGAAACTAGCAGAAGTCTTTCTTCTTAATTTTAAAACGGTCCAAATTACCGATGGCTCTACTTAACCTGGAAAAATGATTTGAAACTCGTTGCTATGGTGCATCACATGCAGCAACAATGTTGACACCATATTGTTGCCCTTTCCGTTGTTCAATTCTATTTGCTGAAGAGTGGTAGCCACACTGGCCATCTGCCATACAACAAAAGGAACCAAACCAAAATAAACAAATCCAAACATATCAAAACAAATCATAACAAATCCAAACAATCGTATTCAAAACAGATCAACCAAAAAATTACATCCGCCCAGTGTCCGCAAAGTACCATAGGCACCTCAAGCATTAAAAACTGGTGGGTTTTTAATGCTTGAGGTGCCTATGGTACTTTGCGGATGTAATTTTTTCCGGACCCCCTTCCTTTCAGAATGTTTGTACTATAGTTTGGTAATATGGTTTGGACAAAAAGCCGAGTTCCAAAGGGTGCTTTTTTTTAAATTAACAACAAAAAAATATGTTTCTTATTGCTGGAAAATACTTAACCTGTTAATTTATAGCATTAGCATTCCTAGAATGCTTGTTTCCCTGGAGGTTTCTTGGTGCATTGTATCCGTCGGTACGTTAACCCAACTGTGCATCCTGTCTGCGCAGCCCTCCTCTATATAAAGAGCCGAGGTGCATTCGTTTGCCATCAGTTTTTCCTTCACATACTGTTTCCACGCTGGTCTGTTTCCCCTTTCGTTTTTCATCGCAGTTCGCCGAATGGCCCTGAAGCAAGTCGAAGAAAACCGAGTATGGTGCCCGAGGCGGACCCCGCCTTGCCCGCTCTTGTCGACCAGGTCATCGATCCTGCAAGCCGGCCAACAGTCTGCCGCTTCCAGTTTTCATCTCTCCACATTAGAAGCCGACTACCAACAGGTCAAAGCTGCGTTCGCCGAACTGCGGCACCAGCGCAGAGCCATGCACGCTGCAACCTTGCCCGACCACTCGACGGGCGCACCGTTGGATCAATCGTCGAGGTCGTCTCGTGCTGGTTCAATTGACGTCAACCGTCTCGCCGTCCGATCCATTGCTGTCTTCGGCTATCGTGAATCTCATCAGCCAAACGAACGACCAGTGCCTCCAGCGGCAAATGGGATATCTCTAACCCATTTCCCATGCTGAGAAGAAAAACACTGCCCAACTCCTTCAATTGCTTCTGACCCTGTCGATGTCAACCTGGACGACCAGGAACTGGACTCCGCCTCCCTGATCAGAAAGACAAGGGAAGACGCCCCGCCTCGTTTTGACGACGAATGTACCAGTTCGCGTAAAGCTTCAATGCACTCGTGTTTGACAGACAAGAAACAGAAATCAAGTTCGAGGAACAGCAGGCGGCTACATCCCAGTTCGCCGAAAAGGAATCGTAAGAAGGTGCCCAGTTCGTCTAGAACGAACAGCCGAAGGCCTGTTCACTGAAAGCTCGATGCACATCCCTTTTCTTGGTTTCCAGCTCGATATTCTGCCTCCTGTCTGTCGTCCACCACCGTTTTCAATGTGGCACGTTTGGAAACCCACCCGGCCTCATTTGGGATTTCTCCACTCATGCCGTGCCGTGCATGGAACTCCTGAACCAAGATTATCTTCAAGTGCCAACTCCGAGTTCTCTCTTTTCCGGCATCTCAACTGTTCGCCGATGACAGACTTCCGCACGGCGGACAGCGAACGGCTCGCCCCTTTCTCCGAAGATGTCCAGCTGTTCAACGAACAGTTTCCACTAAAACCAGCTCCTACTGACGTCCTCGCCCGGCTAGTATCGAACAGCGTTCACTAGCCCCCACCGTCTCACCAAGGACCACGGTTCTCTTCCTGATACGAATGTCCATGTCCCTTTAATGAACGTCATGGTTTCCAGCCTTTTCGCCATCCCACCCCTCCCTGTTCGGCGAACACGCCAAGCCAACCCAATTCGCCGAACGCAAGTATCCTCATCCAGCCACAGCTCCGTTCGACGGAGCCCATTCACTGAAGGCAACGTCCATCTCCAGTCTGACGAACGGCCTCAATTCCAGCCTGCTCACCAACGGTTGCGATCATCTCCTCCTCATTCAGCGAACACGCCAAACCTTCCAGTTCGCCGAATGTAGGTGTCCTTCGCCCAGGTCCACTCACCATAAGCAAGCGGAAATCACCAACACGTTCGGCGAACATACTAGGCCTCGTCGCCGGAACCAAAACAAGCGTTCCCTTCAGACCTGATTCGTCTCATCTCTTCACTTCGTCTCATACACGGCATTCGGCCATGATTGAGGGAAGCTCCTCAAGACAAGAGTTGTCTCTTCGGCTCGTCTCATCCAGGGTAAATTTCCTTTCCATGTTTTGAGTGGAGCTCTTCCAGACAAGATTCGTCTCGTCTCTTTAGCGGTCTCACACATGGCATGCAACCGCGTTTTAAGTGAAGCTCTTTTGGCCAGAAATTGTCTCGTCTCCTCTGTTAGTCTCAATTGTAAAAAATTTCATTTCCACGATAGGAATGAAGCTCATCCAGACAAAATTCATCTCGTCTCTTCAGCTCGTCTCAGACGTGGCATTCGACCACGTCTTGAGTGAAACTCTTCAAGACAATTGTTATCTCGTTTTTTCTACTCATCTCATTCGTGGAAATTTCACACTAAAATTGAACTTCATCCAGACAAGATTTGTCTTGTCTCTTCAGCTCATCGCAGACGTGACATTCGACCACGTTTCAATTGAGGATCTTCAAGACAAGGATTGTCTCTTGTGGTCGTCGCATTCGTGGTAAATTTTCCTTCTACTTTTCCAGTGAAGCTCCTCCAGACAAAATGTGTCGCGTCTCTTCAGCTTGTCTCATACGTGACATGCAACCACGTTTTGAGTAAAACTTTTCAAGACAAAGTTGTCTCATCTCTTCCACTAGTCGCATTAGGTGAAAATTTCACTGCCACGTTTGGGGTGAAGACCAGACAAACAAGATTCGTCTGGTCTCCTCAGCTCGTCTCGTACGTGGCACTCGACCACGTTTTGAATGAAGTTTTTCGAGAAAAGAATGGTCTCATCTCTCCTCAACAGGTTAGGTTTCGGAATAAACCTAACCAAGTCAAGAGTGGACCCAGCTCGGCAGTTCATTTTCTGGTAGTCTCATTCAACCTAAAATATGCAACCGTTATGCCATTTCCGGACAGAATAGAGGAATTGGTCCACCAGGCTCGACGCTTCCGGGAGTTGAGTCATCACTCCAGCACAGACCTATATTCTCAAATAGGAAGGATGGATGCCATGGAGAGTTTTGTCCCCTACGGTAGGTGGATGACCAGGCCTTTACACCACTACCACATAGACGTCTGGACATACAACCTAACCACTCCTCAAAACAGTTACACCCAACAGGCCCAGTTTTTCCTCACAGGACACTTCTATGGTGCTCAGACCCGCTAAACCTGTCTCAGTCCGTACTACTGCAAGAACCACATCCGGACCTAATTCTACTGACAGACGCATCCCTAAAAGGTTGGGGTGCTCACATAGGACGATGGGACCGTCAAGAACAAGATCACATCAACGTTTTGGAATTACTGGCAATCCTCAAAGCACTGTCACATTTCTAGAACAGGATCAAAAGAAAGACCATCCAAATCCAGGCAGACAACACGACAGCAGTCGCTTACATAAGGAAAGAAGGAGGCACGAGATCTCCCACAACCTTCTCCATTTTTCAGCTCTGCATCCGTCTGAACACAATCCTACCCCTCCACATCCCAGGGAACAGGAACGTCATTGCAGACTCTTTCACGGAAGACACTCCCAACAGGGGAGTGGATGCTAGACAAATCCATCTGTGAATATCTTCAACATCTGGTGCACACCGATGATCGACCGGTTCGCTACGAAGCACAATGCCAGACTCCCCCACTTTGTCAGTCCGATCCCGGAAGAAACCGCAATGGCAGTCGACGCCCTACCGTTTCCGTGGGAAAAGCTACACGCCTATCTCTTCCCTCCCTTCAAAACTTCTCTCCCAAGTTCTGGAAAAGATCTCGAAGAGCGAAGGCCTCTTCCTACTAATAGCCCCTCACTGGCCTTCAGCGTCCTGGTTCCCCCATCTTCTAAAACTTCTAGTGGACGACCCAAGAAGCCTTCCTGTAGGACAAGATCTCCTGACCCAACAGAGAGGGACCAGATTCCACCCAAATACCCAGTGCTTACACGGTTTGCCTCAATCATCAGTCAACTCAAAAAGGCAGACATTCATCATGAAGAAGTCAGCTGCATTACAGGCAAGGCCATTAGGACTTCCACTAACAGGATGTATGACAGCCATTGCACAAATGGCTTCATCGGTGTAACAGAAGGAAAGTTGATCCAGTCAACCCCTGCCCCCCTGTAGCTAAACTCTTGAAGTTCCTACATTCGTTGTTCAAGGATAAACTAAAGGGCTCCACCATTTTGGTCTACCGCTCCGTCCTAAACTCAGAATACAAGGCAACAGGAAATCTGCATCTCCTACAAGATCACCGAATGTCCTCCTAAATTAGGTCCTTTGAGATTGAGCACCCCATGACAAAACAGACTTTTCCAGACTGGGACCTTTGCATCGTTCTCAACGCACTCCTGGAAGAACGTACGAGCCACTGCAAGACAGCTCCTTTATTGTCTTGACTCGCAAGACCATCTTTCTCATAGCCTTAGCGTCCAGTCTCCACTGCAACGAATTCAAGCACTTTCAGCGGACCCAGCTTACTGCTTCTTTGCTCCTGGCTGCACATCCGTGACACTAAGGCCACGGCTCGATTTCTGCGCAAAGACGCAGTGCCCAAATGAACCCCCCAGACCCATCATCATTCCGGCCCTAACAAACATTATTGCCATGAACCAGTTTGAGCACTTCGTTTCTACATCACCACAACCTCACAAAACGAGGTATGCAAAGGCAGAAACCAGCTTTTTCTCCCAACAGCTAAAACATTCGGTGAAACCTCTACAGTCACGATCTCCACGTGGATCAAACATACCGTGCTTGCAGCCTATGAAGACGCTGGACTAGACCACACCATGGAATCCATCAGGGTAATGGCACGCAAGTTGAGGGCTCTCTCGATCTCATGGGCACATCACAACGCCATTCCAATCCCCGACATCCTGTCAGCAGCATCATGGCGAAGCAACACGGTTTTCACATCACACAACATGAGGAAAATGAAGACACAAGCCGATGGATTGCACCGTCTGGGACCAATTGTTGCAGCCAGATGTGCAATTCAGACCCCCTTTAGCACTCAGAAACAGAAACAAGTATGAAGACAGAAGCAAGCCAATTCCACAAGAATGGATGCAAGACCCTCATTTTTTCCAATGGCCTTTTTCAGGACCAACAAGTACACGAAAGAGATTCGACTATCCTGTCTTCTGTATAAAGTGTGAAGTTTTTTTTCTATCCAGGAACTTTTCGGGGAAGCCAGTCCATAACCCTAGGGCACTCATTCAGGTGGTGCCCACCACCGTAGCTGGACGAGGTCTACATGTTAATGCTATAAATTAACAGGTTAAGTATTTTCCAGCAATAAGAAAGACAATTTTGCCGGCCCCCATGAAGAACGGCTAAAAATTGTTTCTTTTGCTAGGAAAATGCTTAACATACCCGCCCTACCTTCCCTTTCGAGTCACCGCCTGACTGATGGCAAACGGATACGCTTCAGCACTTTATATAGAGGAAGGCTGCACAGACAGTTGGGTTAACGGACTGGCGGATATAATGCACCAAGAAACCTCCAGGGAAACAAGCATTCGAGGAATGCTAATGCTATAAATTAACAGGTTAAGTATTTTCCTAGCAAAAGAAACCATTTTTAGCCGGCCTTCATGGGGGCCGACATTGTCTTTATATTATATAGTATGTTTAAACGACGAAGTGATGCAGGGTTCGAGAGGCTATTTTTGTTTTCGGGCAACTACTGTGTTATGTCTGGTCTGGTCTGGTCGATTTAAAGTAAAAACAGGAGCGAATGGTGTATACACGTCCGTAAAAAGATATTACACTCTCGGTAAAAACTATAATAAACTTTAAATTATTTCTTTAATCTTCATCACTAGCACTGCCAAAAGTATATTGGTACTACCAAACCATCACCCTCGTACATGCGCATATTCACTTTTTCAAATAAATATGTGATGTGTAGTTGCTTACATCACTCCTCAGGTGTGCCTTTCCTACATTCGGAAAGTCAAGTCTTCAGGCAAAGTCTAATAACAAACAGCTCAACATGGTTGGGTGCTACGAGGCTACGACTAAATAACTAAAACTACGGAAAATCACTGAATAAACTAACAGCAAATATTTTTAATGGCCATTCACTGGACAAAATAAGAAAAATAAGTCAAAGTAAGAATGAAAACTTACCAAAGAGCGATTTTATACTGGAAGAAGTGGTGGGGCCAAATAGACTAAACTGCAAAAGTGGTGGGTCCATGGCGTCATTCCCCCCCCCCCCTCTGGCCAGGGTTCGGTGCCTATGAGAACACCCCGAAATTAGGTTGGCCAGCCATATGGGGGTACACCCCTAGCAAGGATAGGGAGTCCAAAGACAGGTCCGGAAAGCAGTTACACAGCTGACAGTCGTATAATTTGCAGCAAAGGAGGAAATGGTCCCTTCTCATCTTCCTTCCCACATTCGTACACCAAACAAAGCCTAGCTGTAATTTTACATCGAAACCCGCGGTTTTTCCTCTCTTGCAGTGCAGCTCTTAAGTAGTTGAGCTCGCGCCTATAACATATCTTGAGAGTGGTCAAATCACCGACAAAGTATAGCTCTTTTTCCCTCTGTTATTCAACTATCACATGAGGACAGGTTTTCTTCCTTATACCTCGTATGCTGCTTTAGGCTCCAAGAATCGACACTAGTAGCGCAGCATAGAATAGAGTGTAGTATAGTAGGGGTGTTCAGAGTATATTATAATATAGTAGGGGCGTTCACACATGTGGCGCCACAGAACCGCCAGGTGCCACAGAAGATCAAGTGCCGCATCCAAAGAAGCGCCACTGATTGGCGAGGTGTGAAGGCAGCCTTAAAGCGTATTCCTGGTGACTTGATGCAGGTAGTGGTCAGGGCCGTATCGATTAGGAGGGATGGGGGGAGGAAGCCCCCCCCCCCCCCAAACCATCCGCGAAACGCATACAGTTGGCAAATTCGAGTTGTCAAGTTAGCAAACTCGGATAAATTTTCACTGCAAATTCACGTTTCCACGAGTACTGGTTAATTATTATCATCATTCGGTCAGTCATGAAGTTTATGGACCTTCTCAAGGGTGGTCAAAAGAGGAAGGGAGTCAAATACACACTGGGAAATGGAAGAAAAAGTAATTTTTGGACCTCAAAAATGGCACTTTCATCAGTCAAAATTTCCAAATACGGCTCAGCTTCTGGGGGCAAGCCCCTCAGACCCCCCGTGCTGTCAGTGTTAACAAGGTTTTGAAGCTATTAGTACCATTACTGCAAGTACCATAGGTTTTACAAAGAACTTTGTAGAAAAGCCTTGGCACCTGGTTTCTTGGCTTCTTCTGTCTTTCAGGCGCTGACTATGTTACGGATGTGAGCATACAAGCAAACAGCAAACCCTATAAATTCTTGATCATACTTATGTATTTATTTATTTAAATTAGTCGTAGCGCCGTAAGGCATTATACGACACCTAAAATAAAAACCCCAATACAACTATGTATCAGAGTGGCTGCACTGTATAGGAGTACGCTGAGCAACCAAACTTTTGTTGAATACTATAAAGTTTTAATTTTGCACAGTTTCACTTGCCAAATCATTCCAGCCACGGATTGTTTTCGGAAAGAAAATAATTGGCTAGAACATTTGTTTTTCACTGAAATCTTCTAATCTTCTTAACGTGATCATGCCTCCCCATGTAGTCAGAAGAGACAAGATAGTCAACAGGACTCAAGATTGTGTTCCTGTGGAAAATCTTGTGTAACAGTCCACGTCGCCGGTCCGTTATTGTATGAATCTCGACAAAAGATGGGTGTAAAAAACATTAATTTTTTGAGGGGGGGGGGGGGTCACACTAGTTTTGGACCTTAAGAGTGGGGTGGAATCAGTTTTTTTTTTCAGGTCAGCCAATCCCCAATCGTCAATGGTAGCTGGCCTGTTTACATAATATTTAAACTGAACTCGGTTTAGCTTAATTTGGAAAAAAAATATCTAAAAAAAAACATGATACGTCACAATAAAATTTTTACGAAATCTACCATCCTGAAGAATGAATAAAAAAATCACGAAAATGCGTTTGACAATTTGTTGGTTCTTTGTTCACTTGAGGCCTGAAAAAGGCACTCAAATAGTATAAATTGCTTCAGCTTCCGGGGCTCCGGACCCCGCTGGGGGTGCTTACAGCACTCCACCAGGCCCACTTGCTAAGTTTGCCGAAGTCCCTCAAAAATACCTTACTGGAAGCACTACTGTCTTTTTTAAACCAGTTGGCAAAGTCATAAGATGAGTTGGCAAAATGAGAGGCTCTCCTCCTCCAACCGAGTGCCCTTCGCTACGGCCCTGGTAGTAGTGAAAATGTGGAACGTCTCTTCATACCTTCGTCTCACGTTGGCTTACGCTACTACTTTGGTAAACACCTTTGCTACTATTCCTGGGCAGAAGTGCTGAAGTTGTTCTTCTACGTCGTTGCTGCCAATTGTAACAGTTTGCTTTCCCAGCTTGTGAACATTGTAAATTGAACAGGTGCAAGGGGATGACACTTTTCGCTTGTTTCAACTTATCATTTAACTAGAGGAAACCCGTGCTACGCACAGCTGGTGTTGGATGCACCGTTTCCAACACTGGTATGGTTTGGTCTCTCGTGTGTTTGTTCATGTTTAACCAAATTGAGTTTCTTCAATCAAATTTTTGCGCACACCGGCTAACAAACGATGATTTTCATTCGCTTCACTCATTATCAGCGCAACCTGTGACTAAAATCACAGGACGTACCGTTTTAAAAATTGGCGTGCTCAGGCATCGTTGCTTGAAACAAGATTTCAATACGAAAAAAGACCCTCTACATCGTTGATTTCGTGCTAATCGCGCCAAGTTAAAGTGGCACTATCACCGATTGAAAACAGACGAATTCTGACAACATCTAGCGCTGTGTAGTACCATCTAGCGTTTGCTTGCACCAAGCGAAGGAATGCATAACGGCATTTCTTTTAACGAAACAAACGAGCCACGACATCCTTAATTATTGAGTGAAAATTTGGTTCATCCTCGTGCATCTGCGAGCAAGCTATAAAGGTTAACAATATCAATGTCGCTAGATGGCGCCACGGTACTTTCGTTCGCATTTCAATCGGTGATAGTGCCACTTTAAGCAACAAACATCACAACAAACATCACATCAATTCAATTGTCGAAGTTGTAAACTATTGTAGCGCGACGCCATGGCGTCAGTGTCTTATATCTTGAGCATAGTTGGGCACATTTCAGGTACTGGGGAAAAATAATAATGTGGTACAAAAGCTTAAATTATGTTGAAATCGAGAGCAATGACCCACCAGCCGAAAATTAACTCGTGTAGGAATGCCAGCTAAGCTGCTTTCAATGCAAAATCTGACCCTCAATAACGTTGAAAATGTGTTACTACCTACCTGGCTAGCTAGTCCGCTCATCCCCATGTAAAATCCCATAGGATGATTATTCAACGCTACCGAGATAACGGGAAGGCTTCCAGCTATGAAATTGGACGAATGGGTGCAGTACAATACGAACTGCGTATCTTTTATGGTTTGGAGCCTGTGGGAGCGTAACGGGGATGGCGTGGGAGGGTGTGTAAGTACGAAAATATTGTTATAACCATTGTTAGTATTGTCGGCATCGTCTCTCATTGGATGGTTAAAGTTCGGAGAATGAGAACTTGTAACTGACGTGCGTGCCTAGACACACACTAGTGTATCACGATAAATCTAAACAACGTTGCAAAGAAATTGTATTCACGTCCAATTCACGAAAAATAAATCAACTGTAAAAACAAAACAAAATAAACAAAGCCAAACACTGGTGAAGAGACCACCAAGTTCCGAAGGTTCGACCCTTCAAAGGAGTGATATCAACACACCAAATAAAAACATTCGCCAACTTAATCGCACCGAATAATACTTTGGACGTTAAATGAAAACTTGAACATTGCTATCAAAAGTAGCAATGTTTTGGTTTTCATATAACCTTCAAATTATTAAGCGGTGCGATGAACTTGGCGAAGGTTTTGGTGTGTTGATATCACTCCTTTGAAAGGCCGAACCATTCGGAACTTGGCGGTCCCTTTTTCCAGTTTTGGTTTTTGATATGATAATGTTACTTCCTTGCTAAAGTCTCTACCATGGGTGGTGATGGATACACCGTTTTAAAAATAAGTGTGGTCAGGTTAATCTTTAGTATGTCATTGCGGCCTCAAACAGGGCCCCCACATCAAAGTTAGGGGGCCGGGACTAACTGCAAGAGCCCCCCCCCCCCCCCTTCCCCGACTGAAATCGTAAGAAAGTTACACTATGTTATAATATTCGTCGGCCACTGTACTTAACAGGTTGGTTCATTCATTAATCAGGGCTGCTTACGTTTGAAGGCTGCCATGCCTAATAAGCTATCAGGCTTGCACTAGAGTGCTCCTGTTCATGCTCGTTGCCGTTGGATTGGAGTTGTTGTTTGTAGAGAGTAGGCTATAAAAAAATCACAATACGTACAAATCTAGTGCATTACTCATAGTCATCAAAACTCACAATTGCGGGGGGAGGGGGATGTTTAGGCCATGTGGGCCCCTTGGGTGACCGGGCCTGGGTACACCGGGTCCACCTGACCCCCCCCCCCCCCCCCCTCCGTTGTGGGGGCCTTGGCCTCAAACTAAGTTTCTTTGGAAACCTTTTCATGTGGTTGTGCTTAGTGAATATTCACAATGTCTGTCTTACAACACTGATTTTCGTTTGCTTCCCTCACTCAATCAGCGAATCCAGTGACTCAAACCTCCCCCATCTCCAATGCTAATGATGATCCGCCCCTTCTAATGATCAATGATCAATACTATTTCTCATGATCATTGCTATTATATTCTTCCATGTTCATATTCATTTGCACTGGTTTTTTTTTTTTTTTTTGTCCGAGAGAGGCGGAAAGTAAATCGCCGACAAGAGTCATTAGTGTTTTGTTTTGTCTTATTGTTACCGACCACTTTGCACGTGGTTGTGTATGTGGGCCGTGATGGTGGTAGCATCGAGTAGTTGGTTAGTCATAGAGTTTTTTATTTTTTTATTGTACTTCCTAATTTCAACAAATCCACCACGAAGCTATGGCTCGTATGTGGTATACATTATTCATAGTAATAATAGTACGTTAGCTTAAGTGGTGTTAAAACGAGCGGTTATCGATTTTTAACCCACGGCTGCGATTATTGGCCCGGCTCGAGTATGCAAATAGGTCGAAGGCGAAGCCCAAGACTTATTTGCATATGAGAGTCGGGCTAATAATCGCAGCCGTGGGTTAAACATCGATAACCGTTCGTTTCTCACCAATAAGTGTTTTGTACCACGGCTGGGACTTCAAGCTAACTCGTATTTAATTAAAACGTGTTTGTATTTTGTGACAATTGTTGAAATTGTTCTTGTTTTTGGCACGACACGTTTCTACTACGATTTCAAGAGATCAAACTATTTGTCCTATAAAGCTGGTTCTTAGCTCATTTTACAGAAATTGCTCTGCAGATGTACCCTTTCCATAAGGCCTTTTGTAATTGGTCAAGTGATGCAGGGGTTTGGGAGCTCTAAACGACCAGATTGATTGTTCTACACTGTTTTAAACATTGTTATTATGCAACAATGCCCATCAGCAAACACCAGCGGCAAGACGTAGACTGCCAATCAACCCCAAAACAAAACTTGTTAAGGGCTGAGTAATAGTTGGAAGGTTAAATGAAATATACGGAAATGGCTTACGGCGCAATTTTCAATTATTTCATTTAACGTTTGAAGTATTAGTCGGTAGGATTAGCTTGGCAAAAGAGCTTGGCGTTTGATATCACGACTTCACACGGCAAGCTTGGCGGGAGTCCTTAACAAGTTTTGTTTTGGGGTAGATATCACAACTATTTGGTCCAAATTGATGAATGCATTTTTTAAAATAAATTATGGGATGGAAAAGCCAATGTGGTTTTCTGGCCAGTTTTATTTTTTCGTTCCGTTTTGAGGACAGCAGTCACCTTGTTTCATGGTATTATAGTGTACGCGGTTTATCTTCAGTGCTGCAGGTATTTTAAGAGCGGCTAAGTTTTCCTGGAGGGGGCGGCATTAATCGACGGCCGCCATTGTTTTTGTAACCATCTCGGATATCAACAAGGCACTCTGCAACCAAAAACATACAACTGATTATCTGTGTCGTTCTGGGGCGAACTCAAGATATGCTGCGGACGCTATAGTAGTATTTATTATTAGTATAGCACCTAATCTCGTCTAAACAGTTGCTGTTTTCGTTATCGGTATTGCTTTGGTTTACGCGGTTCCGTCTTTTTTTTTGGGGGGGGGGGAGGGGGTTGCTTTAAATATTAAACGAGTTCGTTTTTGTTTTGCTAATTCGTGCTACTTTGGCGTACCATGCCATTGAGTCTAGCTTGTTTTAATTTTTTGTATCTTTATCATTACGGATTTCTGGAAACAAACACTTTTCTTCAGTCTACCTCTGCAGCTGGTGTTTGCTGATTGGTATTGTTGTATACTAACAATGTTCAAAACAATGTAAAATAATCATTCTGGTCGTTTATAGAGCTCAGTGCGACCTGCGAGTGTAGTGATGTTTGCACTGTCACCCATTTACTTGCTGCATCAAGAGTGCACGACGCCTTTTGGCACGATGGACTCAAGATAGTGCTTCACTAGAGACGATTCTACGTGCAACAGCCACAGAACACATTAACATCCTGAGTGCAGCGTTAATAATTTTTGTAAGGAAAACAGGTGTTCCGTTAGTTATGATACCAGACACTCTGCTCGTTCCCGTTTTCTGTTGGCTTCCTGCTTGTAGTGCAACGCATGGTAAAATCTTGGGTTCCTGTTGGACGACATGCGTGAAGATTGTGATGGCGGTGCATAGTGGTAAGATAGTCTGCGAGAGTGTTCATTAGATTAGTGGCCAAGCTATGTACACATTGCAGCCCATCACTGCTCATTGGAGAACTTTAGTTAATGTGTAACAGTGTTGTTTTTTCATGTATAGCAGTTGGAGTTACTGTAAGTGGCGTATAAGTGGTAATGTATCTTAGGGTATTTAGACTGGGCGCATGGTCTAGGACCACGGCCTCAAATAAAGTAAGTTTCTCACTAACTCCTAAATCACTTGAGTAATTAGAAAGGGCACATCTCCAGAGCAATATCTGTAAAATGAGCTAATAACCAGATTTATTCACCGTATAGAAGAATTTATTTTCGTGAAACAAAAATGGCATAGGCTACTTAGCCAGTAACTAGTAACTACCCCAAAACAAAACTAAAGGATTCATGCCAAGCTTTTTGGCCGTGTGAAGTCGTGGTATCAAACGCCAACTTGCTCTTTCGCCAAGCTAATCCCACACGGCCGAAAGCTTGGTGGGAATCCTTAACAAGTTTTATTTTGGCGTAGATATCAGATTTTTTGGTCCAAATTGATGAAATCCGTTTTATTTTTTTTAGCAGTTATGAGACGGAAACACCAATCTAGTTTTCTGGTCCATTTATTTATTTTTTTGGGGGGTGGGGTGGGGGGGACTTTCGTTCCATTTTGAGGACGGCTGTAACCTTTTTTCATATAATTTGTATTTCTTATTAGTACTGCAGTATCTCCTTACAAACGCACGATTTATTTAATGTTCAGTTTGGCATTATTGCATACGTAAATAACAATGTTTAAAACAATGTACGTTTAAACTGCCTCTGTGAGGGTTGAAATTAAGATAAATAGATGTAATTAGACTTTGGTGAAAGAAGAAGTATTACCCTTTAAAAATAAGAAAGATTGAAGGAAATAGGTCATCTTCACCTTTCATCTAAGCCTAATTTAAAACATGTGCTCCACAGCAACTCTTTAAATTCGAAACTGAATGAATACAAACAGAAAATAAAACAGCCCGAGTTTTGCACTTTATTGATGTAGACGATTTTAATTTCGCTGTTTTGAAAAACTCACATCTTCTCCATATCTAAATCTAATTACCAGGGCCGATCCGGGATGGGGGAGGGGAAGGCGGTAGCAAGTGTGGCTTCTGTCCTTAGGTCGTGCTTCAAAGAGGCCAGGCTAAAAAAATTTAACCTACAAAAACGGTGTTCAGAGTGTGCAGTTGCGCACAAATAGGAAAAAAATGTACTTGCCAACGGGCCTTAAGTGTACTAATCTCCCAGATAAGTGCGTGGGTGCTCAGATAAAATTTGGAGTCGTAGGCCTCTTCTGACCTCTTGAGTGGCCTTGCTAATTACATGCATTTATCTTAGTCATAAACTTTGAAACATTTCAAAGTCAACTTTAGTTTGAATACAAGCATACAGTACAGGGCTACAGCATGGACAAACAGTTCCTTTACCCTTAAGGTTAAATATTTGTCTTACACATGTTGGAAAAACCACACCTTCACCTTTCATTTAAGGCTAATTTCACCCTTTTATCCTAATTAGAACCACTACAGCAGAAGTTTATTGTAAAAAATCTGCAAGAATATATGCAGAAACCTACAGTGCTACAACATAGACAGTCCTAATTACGGGAAAGCATTTTTATTACATGTGTTGGAAAAAAGCCAGTATCTCTTATCTGAGCTTAATTACACCTGTGTGGTTTAATCATACCTGGCATTTGTGCAGTTTAAAGGAGTTATTGTACATGTGTATAGTTGTACACTGTCCTATGTTAATAAAATAGTATGTTAGTAGAATAGACACAAATAAGAAATATAATTGAAAAGGGTTAACTTTGCGCTAAATACAAATAGGACCCATTTTGAAGAAAAATTAAATTTCGAATATCAGCAACTGGTGGTTTAGAAGTTACAAGCAAAAACATTTTTCTTTTGCCATTTTTGAATTCCTGAAGTTCAGGGTTGAGGAGAAAAATTCCGACTTGGGCAGTGTCCGCTGGTCAGATTCCAATTCAGCATGGTCAAATCAGCTGTAAATCATCCGGTGCCTGAATGTCTTACCATTTGCATTAGACGTTACTACATTTTGGGTTTTCTCATCCATTCTAATACACTAACAATATGAGAATGAAAGGTCAGCTTTCTTGAAGTTGGGATGCACTCACATTTTCCCTCCCTTATCCCTTTAAGTCATGAATTAATCCTGGTGATTGTTTTTAAAGTCCCATTGGGTCTGTCACAGGATTCGAACCGGCATTCACTTGGTTTTGAGACGAGGACGCTGACCACTAGACAGTTGCTGCTCGCTTTGCTTGGGGTCCCCGGGGACCCCTCACAAAGCTTGCACTGCGGGTTAGGACTTTGTTTTTCACCCATTTATTAGTTGCCACATTTTTTTGTTAGCCGTGACTGAAGGGGTTAATTTAATATTTAAACTGTTTGTATTTTCACAATGAACAAGGTACGATATTTACCAAAAATGTCTCTTGATCACAAAATCAAGGTGCGAATTTTTGGTAGGACTTTTATCTTTTGGAAAGATCTCCCACAGTCCTCAGACAATTCGAGCGTTGAATGCCTTTTGACTTGGAGAAAATTTAAAATTAAACATTTATTTTAAATCTTTAAATTTATTTTTAATTTTTATTATTTTTTATTTTATTTTTTTTTTTTATTTTAAATTGATTTAAAATTTTTTTATGTGGGGAAGTATTCAACGTAAAGGCGTAGTTTGAATTGAACACACAAACCTGACAATTTGTGAGAAATGCTAGTCCGGTCCCAAATCACTGACAAAAATTATTTAGAATTCATGAGCATTTAGATGAAGAAGACGTTGATGTTCGTGTATAATTTTGTTCTTGCTCCAATCCGTATATTTCTTCAAAAAGAAAAGTTAAAATGAGTACCACACAAAGTAGGTAACCTCACCCTCGTTAAAATGTCTCGGAAGCAGGGGTAAATTTTTTTTTGCTTTGGGTGAGTTTTTGACGTTTTAATTAATACGGATGCAAACCTATTTACGTTGCCTTTTGGACTTATATGTCAGACTGCCTCAGCGGGGAATCGAACCCGAGACCTTTGAAATCAAAGGCCAAGGTCTTACCGCTGAGCCATACTGACACGGCCAAAAGGAAACGTCCATAGGCAGCATTTAACACGCACACATATACATGAAACAAACACATGTATATGTTAAACCATCCGTATTTATTAAACCAATTTCGGGCCCATTGGCTTTCCGTCCCGTATAATCCATTTTTGACGTTTTTGCACTGTTTTGGTTTTTTGAGGAAGAATTAATCAAGTAAATAACCAAAGAATTCTTCCATTCTAGAAAGATATTTACCCTTGTGGAGAAAAATGCACCAGCCAGTCCTTTTTATGTTAGAACAAGTATGTCAAGGTTGGCCTGCTGGATTACGTGTGTAGGCACATAATTGTTTGCTAATTAAGAGAAACTTTAGTGTCTGTTAGTTTTCTTTGTAATCTACCCTATGGACAAGACCCCTCTACTGACCGTATTAAATTGCTTAACACTGTTTGAACATAGCTATTTTGTGAAAGTGTAAAAATTAATGGTTGTATTTCTGTTCGTCATTTCAGTTGGATACTATTTAAAATATTCTGTGAATGCGCATGGTGACAAAAATACAGGCTCTAAGTCTACACGTTTATCTTTTCAGGTTTTTGAAGAAGCTTCCAGAGCAGTACTTAAGCCATCTTCAACCAAACGTCCAGGCTGTATTCTTTTATGAATTTATCATGTTATATTAAAAATACCAAAACTTACAGAAATATACAAAACCTATTTACGTATTTGCAGTGGGGTCTACATTCCCAAAGATCTGAGTATTATGTAAAAAAAGGAACATGGAGTCACTCCATACAAGAATATAATTATGTTTGCTTATTTTGCAGAAAAATAGTGAGGCCTAGCCTAAGACTGTGCATGACAAGGAATTGAGTTTATTCCAATGTGTTGCGATTTAATAAAGATTTAAACAGAATTTCTTTTGTCAGCTTTTTAACTTTTTTGCAAAATAAATACTCAGTTTGTGTTTATTGAGGCATTGCGAGTGATAAGTTTGACTTATGCAATTTTAAATATCCGCTTCAAAGTTTACATCAAAATCCATTAGGAACACTGGCACATGCTTGGTAAATTGACGTCCAGCATTGCAGCTAAAGATAAATTATGAATGGAGTCGTGCATTTTAGCATCTCTGTAAACAAAAGGCTGTGTATTTTTCTACATGCAGAAGTGAATAATTCTAAAAACATAGCCAATATGTAATTATCACTGCATGAAAATTAACATGTATAGCTTACAAACAAAAAATACATTGAACCTATCTAAGAAATTAATACAGTAAAAATAAAAAAAAGGCTCTTAAGAAGCCAAAATGGCGTGCCTGTTATTGTATTATCGGCATTATCAATAAAGTTAATCATCATCTCACCATCCACGTGGGAATCATCTCACAGAAACTGCAGCAATTTTTAGATTCGGAACGTGTAACGCCGTCTGTTATCTGTTATGATGACCATTGCCTACAAACCACAAAGCTACGCAAGAAATAACTCGTGAGCGGCGTCCTCTGCAATCCCATGAAGGTGAGCAATGGGAATACACTCCTCAGATCAACTACTACAACCAATTACGAATAACACAATAACGAACTTACACATTTTAACCAAATTATTGTCCTTGGTTAAAGAGATTACGGCCCAGATGTCCTAGTCTGCGAAGTTAATTTCGTCCAGAACAAGCTATACTACCTTTAACCTACCTTGTAATGCACCAATATTTGCAGTCCTATAAAACTTCACAATTCCGTAACTGGATCATGGTGGTTATGACTGAAATAGATTTGGTCTTGATTTTAGTGATAAAATAAAGGATTTTGGTTGTTTTTGTACCATAACACAGCCATATTCCTTCACTTCGGTATGTACCCTACATTGCCAAAGAATAAGTGTTATCATCACGTCTCGCCAATGAGTGATGTTCGTTTAAATGTGTTTTAGTGATGTATCACCAATCACAGGCTGCCTATTCTGATGAGCACTTCAATGGGGTAACAGGAGGGTAATTATTAATAAACGGTAATCATTTGTGAGCAAACAATGATGATTATTGTAGATGAACACTGACAGACAGGTAAAGCGTCATGTGGGGAATTGCCTTTTTCTAAAATGGGGGTTGCAGCTAGAAGCACGTGTGAAGTGGCTCGTAAGTGCAAAAGAATTGTTGTATCCATTGTTTGTATTGTCATCCAACAGTAGATGCGTGTGTAGATGCATGCGCGTAACACATGCTTAAGTGTTACACGCTTATCGTTTCAGTACCTAATTGTCAGAAGTCATTGTTGTTGCAAATAGGAGGCAGCTTACCGGAACTCTTGCTAGATGCGGGACAGGAAGCTGCCACGTGTGACGATGTGAAGTGTGGTGCTGTGAGGTGCTGCGCTGCGAGTGTGTGGATGTGTGATGCTGTGCGCCGATGGCAGGGAAATAGTGATGACTGGAGTGGTTTGTTCATTCGGTGATGTACGATCATACACCGGTCAATGTGCTTCGTTGGTTAGGTGCTGTGTTGGTTGTGTTACGGCATGGTATATTGTATAGGCGTAGTATGTTGTATAGTGTAGTTTTGGGGCGCATGGCATTTGATTATTTTTTAGTGCAAAGGTTTGGTCGGTGTTTTATTACGGTACACGAATCCAAACTAAATTATCTGCCCCACGACGATAAAAGGAACAATTATGTGTTCGTGAACACCATGGTAACTAAGTGATTGAATGATTAACGTTAACCAAGGCAGGGCCAAGTCAGGAGGGATGCGCTGTTTGAGTGGAGGAAGCGAATGAAAATCAGCGTCAAACCGGGTCAATTTTGCTGACGTAACGGCTAATTGGGCAAAGGTGAATGAATTATGAATGAGATAATTTATAGATATCAAATTTTTCCAGACAAAAAAGGTAACCGTCTGATCTTTTCTTCAGTCACAGTCCTCTGAAAGTTGTGATATCCACCCAAAACCCAAACTGGTATAAGAGAACCAGGGAAAGGCCACCAAGGTTAATCCTATTAGCCAAGTTAATCGCACCGAATAATACTTTGGACGTTAAATGAAAACCTGAAGAGGACGGTACACGAACTCCTACTGAGTTGGCTGAAACATTTAAAATTGGCAATGCTACGTTTCTAAGCCAAACGAATATACTTACAATTATTTGATAGAGATTTAAAAACCAGCAGACGATAGTGGCCGACATAGACGAAACTGTGTCTTCTTCCAAAAGTGGTATGATGACGTCAGCTTGTTCCAGTGGGCAACAATCAACATTATGACTTGCGCCGATTGTTATTCGTGAACCACATTATTTATGCAATACGCCATTGATTAACATCAGTCCTCACCAATGTGGATACGCTAACCTGATTTATTTGAGTGAACAATTCCAGCTTCATGCCGTGATTCAAATTAACCTTGTGAGTGAGCAAAACGAACCAACATCATTGTTTCGTAGCCAGTACGCTCAAAATTGCGATTGAACAAACTTAAGCCTGTGAAACAAGCACAAACAATAAACCACAACCGTGCCACTTTGACTAAACTAACGGCAAATTGGGCATTGGTAAGTCTATGCAAGTTCTGACCGTCTCAATTTCACTGCCGTAACAGCTAATTGGGCCATGGCAAATGTGAAAATTACGAATGAGCAAATTTAAAGACATAAAATTCCTCCAGACAGAAACGGTAGAGGGGACGATTAAACCGTCCGATCCTTCGTTCGTTCACAGTCCTATGAAAGCTGTGATATCCACCCAAAACCAAAACTGGTATAAGAGAAGCCGCCAAGTTTCCAAAAAGGGTCGGCCTTTCAAAGCAGTGATATCATTCAACCAGGGAAAGGCCGCCAAGGTTAATCCTGTTAGCCAAGTTAATCGCACCTAATAATACTTTGACCGTTAAATGAAAACTTGAAGATTGCTACCGCCAGTAGCAATGTTCTAGTTTTCATTTAACTTTCGAACTATTAGTAGGTGCTAACAGGATTAACCTTGGCGGCCTTTCCCTGGTTGAATGATATCACTACTTTGAAAGGCCGACCCTTTTTGGAAACTTGGCGGCTTCTCTTATACCAGTTTTGGTTTTGGGTGGATTTTAATAACAACATTCACATTTCGATTTAATTGTGTAACGGAAACAGTAAGTTAACCGAGGCTACATTGTTACTCGGCTATGGAGGACAATTACCAGGTTGCGTTTGCGTGCGATTGCTGCCTTCTGTGCTGAGTGTAAGGTTACGGTCTGGCCGCCTCCCCCTCCTCCCTTTTGTTGTTAGGGCTGTAGTGGTGACTTTTGGTGATCGCTGTTGTCCAGGTGTGACTTCGGGTACTCAGTGGTGGTGGTGGAGGCTCCAGCTGTGTGAAGTACGCCGTACATGCTAGTGTATGGATTCATGATGGTCCATATGCCATCGGAACTTTCCGAAGAGGGAGAGAGATAATGGGCGCACTGTGTTTGTGCTACGGTTTGTGGTGTGTTGTTGGTGTTTGTGGACGGCCATTTGCATAACGGATTATTGGAGCTTTCCAGTGTTTTCTGTGTTCCAGTGTTCATGACAGGGATTTGGTATGATTGTATCTGGGTTCCGTAGGTTAACTAGATTATGTTTTGTATTGGGGCGTTTAACGGTTGGTTATGGCCTCAAATAAAATACAGGAAAGGATAATTATTTTAATAACAGATGGCGTGTTCCCAACGTTCGCGAAAATGGCATTACAAATGATTAAAATCTTTGGAGTTAAAACTTCTCCAAATGCCAAACCACAAAAGGCGCCTATTGAGAGTCCAACCTGAACTGAATATCAAATTTCTAGCATGTTGGTCGCTTAAATTTTTTTATCTGAGTGAGATTAGCTAGTAATAAGTAGTAGTATAGTAATTAGCATGAAATCAACGTAATATACTTTTTTCGTATTGAAATCCTTTACGCACAGCTCTGAAACAGGACTTTCTATTGGCTACTCGGTAAACCACGTCAATGTATACAGTTTCCAAAGCTCTCTGTCGCATTACTATATAGTATTCAATATCAAAAAACGTCTCGGGTAAGCGAAGCAGTAGCTAACCTTCGCCCAAACACTGATAATGTCCTGATTTGAACAACAACAATCAGACGCCAACAATCTCTCTTGAGTTCTTTAGGATGGCGAACCAAACTCTCTTAGTTCTTTAGGATGGCGAATCAACCTAAGGAAACCAATGCTTCTACCGAGCCAAACAGTACAGTATCTTGGGTTCGTCGTTTCCGCGAAAGGATGCTGCACGTACTCTTTCCAGCATTCAAGCATCAAAAAATCCGTCGCGATATTCGCCGAGCTCGCGAATATAAAGAGACAGTTCGGTCATATTTTAGCGCGTTTGTCAGGAGAATGCATAGCGGTGTTCAGAGCTGTACTGCGAGGCAAATTAAAACTTGGTAATGTGTACGGCCTCCTAAAAATGAAAACTTTATGGTAAGACGAACTATGTTGGACAAACGCAGCACATGGAGACCTACTGTGGTGGATCAATGCCCTCTCTACTTGGAACGGCTGCACTCTCGTTCCCCAATAATCCACAGTGCAACTAACTACAGACGCTTCCGCCATTGAATTAGGCTCAGTGTGCCAGGGACTAGAAGCCCAGGGTTTTGGAGAGTGAGCCACCATTCGTCAAATTATCGCGAATTGCCGGCAGTGGTAATGGCTGTGAGATAGTTTCACAAACAACTGCAAGGAAAGCTATTTCAAATTCTCAGCAACAATATTACGACTTTGGCTTATCTCAATCACATGGGTGGCCCATCACTCGAACTGACGGAAATTTCAACAGCAACATGGGCCAAAACGTTAGAAATGAGCTCAACCTTGATCTGCCATCACGTTGCACGTTGTCTGAATGCGGAAGCATATTTTCTGAGTAGTCTTCCAGTGCAATACGAGTGGAAGCTCAACCCCAAACTCTTCAAGTTTATAGACATCGAGGCCCCATACAATAAATCAGTTTGTGATGACAACAACAACACAACTCCCATGGTTCAACTCACTCTACCTAGAGCCGCTGAGCAGCGGTGTGAATGCACTAACTCAAGAAGACTGGGCGTTCCATCACAAGTTTGTGGTAAACCCTCCATTCAGGTCGATCCCCAATGTGTTAAAATGTGTACGTCAACATTGTGCAGCTGTAACAATAATTGCACCTTGGCGGCCGCCCTACCTTGGTTCAAAACAACGTTGGACATGTGTGTTTCCTCTCCACTACAAATACTGAACATGAGACAAGCGTTTTGGCCAACACTCAACGAGCTTCTCGAGCCACTAGGAAATCCGTTGTGGACAATACATGCCTTCAAAATCTATGGCGGGAGGCAAACAAATTTTGTTTCCTCCATCCTAACGTGTTCACACAGGTAACTTCCTTTCTTATTCAGCTGCAGGGGACAAATTGACCCCATTATTTCCTAAAGTGTACTACGGCGGCTTTATCTCCACCTTTTCAGGCAAAAGAATGTCCTCTATACGCAAACACTTTTTAATTGGCCGCCTGAGGGCTGCTTTAGTGAAAACGGGTACCAGTGGTCCACACCCCCCACATGAGGCCATGTCGCTGGAACCCCTTCAATAAACTATTTAGGTCCTGGCCTCCAAACGAACACACGTATCCATTGAACAACACCGTCTCGAAGTTGTTACTATTATTGCCAGCGTTGGAATGAAACGTCTGCCTGACCTCGCCCCTCGTGGGGGGGGGGGGGGGGCAAGTGAAGGGAAATATGAATAAGTTACTCCCCATTTTTTCGGTCGAGTGACTACCTTATTTTCTGTGAAGATGGATCGGTCCAAAGGACATTCTGGGGGACGAAAACTGATTACAATAGGGATGATTTCACTGTAATTATCAGGCCTTCCCGGTTGCTGATACCTGTGTGCAGTGTTAAGTGCTACAGCAGAGGATACTGAGAAAATACCTGGCCGGCCCATT
>JAHWFP010259010.1:0-13720 GCA_023313725.1 Lithobius niger | reverse complement strand
TGATGTATATTCTAAAATCGGAAGGCACTTTTTAAGACACGACTTAGTCACTTCCTCCATCAAACGGGCAGTGCCTTAAAAATTCATGTAAAAATATGCCGAATGAATTAAAAGGTAGAGTGTAGACAGCACCCAAGCAGCGGCGTAGCTATAGGATGGCAAGGCTGGCCGAATACCACCAGCCCCCAGCCTCAAGGGGCTCCCGATAGAAAAAAAAAATTATTTAGATTTCCAAAAGACTCTTTTGTAACGAAGCAAGCAGTCTGCATTAAAGACTGGCCTTGTGAGGGAAACACAATACACTAGTCTCAGAAAGAAAGAAAAGACATATGGGCCCCGACTGGGACTCGAACCCAGGACTTACCGTTTACTAGCCCGGCTAGTAAGTGGTAAGTCCTGGGTTCGAGTCCCAGTCGGGACAGTTGTCTTTTTTTCTTTCTCAGAATAGTGTATTGTGTTTCCACACAAGGCCAGTCTTTAATGAAGACTGCTTGCTTCGTTAACCCTTTACCTTGTGATTTCTTTCTTTATTGACTCTTTTGTAGTTCTCGACGGTAGTTATTTAATTTAATGTAAACTGCATTTTAAAAATGAATTTTGAGCCTCCGTCGATCCCACATCATAAAAAAAAATTTGGCCCACAAAAAACGCACGAGCTGAAAAATTTCTCTACGTTCAAACTTTTTTCAAAGTGTGTTTTTTTTTCAAAAAAAGTTGGACCACTTGACTGGAGTACGAAAAAATTATCCATATTTTCACTGTAACAAAACTTTATCTCCTCCTGTGATTGTGATTGTTACACGCACCGGTAACAATCACAATCACAGACTAAAACGCTTCTGAGAGTATCTGTTTTTATGCTTTCTTATAAGAAAAAGTAACAGCCAGTATCGTGCACAAAAATATAACTACACTATGTTTCGAGAGGACAACCTCCCGTCTGCAGGTTAAAATAAACTAAAAAATTCATGGCAGTATCTGCCGAATCACTAAGTCTATAAAAACAAACAAGGCCTAAAAGTTAAAAATTTTTAAAAATATAAAACATACCAAATGATACACCATGTTACAGGATGGGCGCTCGGAAGTAGACTCTAGAAATTTTAAAGTTTTAGGCCTTGGCCATGCGTGAATGGTTTGTTTTTATAGACTTAGTGACTCGGCAGATACTGCCATGAATTTTTTTAATGTTTTAGTTTATTTTAACCTGAAGACGGGAGGTTGTCCTCTCGAAACGTAGTGTTGTTATATTTTTGTGCACGATACTGGCTGTTACTTTATCTTATCTGCAAAAAGTGCTGAAACTTCTCAATCAATTTATGCTTTCTTATTTTAAGGCTGCAGTTGTCTTTGACTTAGTAGTAATTTCTCGAACCTGCAAACTGTATGTCATTCCGGTACAGATACATTTTAATTCTCAAGTTGTAGTTAGCCTGAATGTTTAATTTTCTTTCTTTAGTCCGTTTGGTATCTTTCACAAATTATTCCTAGGCCTATTTTTTTTTATTCGTACCAATTCGTACGTTCACAGACTTTCTTAGGAACATCTGGATCTCTCTATTTTTTTTTTTTTTATTAAAACGTTGAATTGATGATGTAAGGTGTCTGTCTACATTCCTGAAAGTGTAACTTTATGTTTAAGTCCGCTTTTTTTAAACACTTTTTTTTTTTAGTTTTCTCATTGACGTGAAATGTGTAGTATGGCGAATAGATATTATTTGAATGAACGTACATGTTATTCAGTAGAACTACTTTACTTCAAGGGGTTAATTTGTCTGTGACACTGTCACTTCTATTTTAAAAAGAAAGTAGTAAGACAATTGTTTTTACTTACGAAAATGGGCGGAAAATAGTTAAATAATGCCTTGCTTTAAAATACGTTGTTACTTGGGTATATACGTGATAGACTTTGATGCGTGATTATGAGTGCTGACGTTTATTATGATGTATGTACGTGAAATTTTGATGTAGTCCCTCCTCACTTGTGGTTCTCTTTCGTTTTTACAATTGCACAGTATTTAAAGTGGCACTATCATCGATTGAAAACTGTTCGCACATATTCTGGCGCCATCCAGCGCCAGTGATATTGTTAACCTACCTGTACAGCTTGCTCCCAGGAGCATGAGGATGGACCAAATTTTCACTCAATAATTAAGAAGGCTCATGGCTTGTTTGTTTCGTAAAAAGAAATGACATTGTGCATTCCTTCGCTTGATGCAAGCAAGAGCTAGATAGTACTATACCACACGCCATGGCTGTTTGCTGTGACGTACATATCACGTGACTGGGCTAGTCCAATCAGACGGCCAAACTGCCGTTGTTCTCGTTCGTCATTGGCTAACTCATGGTGACGTCACGGCAAACAGCCATTGCGATGGTTTAGACATGCTAGATGTTGCCAGATTCTGCAGACTTTCAATCGGTGATAGTGCCACTTTAAGTTAGCAATTAGTAGTCTTCAACGAATTTTTAACCATTTTTATGACCCTATTTGGTCTTTGTAATGTAGAAAGTAAAAATGTGTGTAAAATTAATGATATGGAAATAAGTCTCAGTTTACCAAATATTTAAGGTAGCAGATTAACTTAATATTCTTAGGAATGACACATTTTAAGTTTTATTTATTGTGTATTTAATTTGCATGGAATGATGGAATTTGCATACAAAAAGTGTGTGTAGTATAGTTTAGGAAGTTATCGTAGTTTTCCGACTAAGTTACAAAGCATGGTAATCGATATACACGCTAATGTGCCGCCGCCAAGTACATGAGATTTAATTTTTGTCAGCGCTTAATTATTGTTGTCAGTTGTAAAAAGGTGGCTCAAGTAGTTGTGTCTTTAACTGTAACAAGCTTATAGCTCTGATTTCAGCCTACTAGTGAAAATTCCCTAGGTGGTAGAATTCTTCAGCAAATCGTTGGAATCAGATGTGTTGGGTCCAGCAACGATGAAAACCTTAACATTAAAAGTGGGACCGTGTCCTTTATATGGAGAAAAACTGCACTCAATAATGTTGATTTGAGTTAATGACTAGCTAAGGACACAGCCCCAATGTTAATTCTCATAGGGTATAAACACAGCGCGTTAGGGAAAGTTGGTAAAGAGTCGTACGATGATGTAAGGTGCTAAGAGTCGTATTTTCGAAAATGACAGTTGCAGCTAGAAACAAGCGGCCCTGATGTGGCACGGAACTTCAAAATTATCGTAGTAACCATTGTTTGTGTTTTCATCCTACAGTAGATTATAACAAGCTGTGTTACACGCTTAGCGTTTAAGTAGGTAATTGTTAGAATACTTGGCTGTTGCAAACAGGTGGCTCACTTGGTGCTGTTGAGCGCGATGCTACACTACTCTGTGGTCCGAGTCTCCGGCCGCTAATGGCTGTTGTGACAGCATGCCCGCCATTCCCATGGCGCTGGTGTGCGTCCCTCAATGCAGTCTTTGTCCAGCGGCCCACAGTTGTAACATATACTGTGATGCTTCTTTGGTCAAAGAAAAGATGGCTGGAGGGATCGGTGTCTGTGTCCTTGCTCTTAAGCTGAGAGTTGCGAGGGCACTTCGCACTGTCTCCTCTAGTTTTGTTTGCTAGCTGTCTGCCATCTTTGTGGTCCTGGATGTGGCTCTCGATTTGTGCCTGCCGCTATTCACTATCCACACTGATTCCTAGTCTAACCTGCTGGCTCTACGGAGATCTCTTGCCACCATGGATGTCTGTAACCCTGTTGTTTTCACAGTTTGTTGGCAGCTGTGGATGGCCCTGCAAACATCTGATGCAATGGCCGCCTGGGTTCGTGGACGTAGTGGGTATCATGGGAACGAGTACGCTGATG
This sequence comes from Lithobius niger, assembly GCA_023313725.1. Taxonomy (NCBI): domain Eukaryota; kingdom Metazoa; phylum Arthropoda; class Chilopoda; order Lithobiomorpha; family Lithobiidae; genus Lithobius; species Lithobius niger. Next base: position 9,891 of record JAHWFP010259010.1, on the reverse strand, counting down.
CAATTGCCAAAGAAGCAGTGTTCCAGTGTAGTGAGCATGTGTCGCTTGTTCAGTCTGCGTGGTCACATCGCCTTCCTCTTCGTTCTTGGGTACTGCAGTCTAGGAACAATGAGTAGCGTACTGCCACGACTGGACGGTTGTTGTTTTAGCTGCATCCAGTTTGTTCTTACCAGTCGGCCATTGACCGTCTTCCGGGCTGGATGGCCCAGCTGCTTTCGCACCTGCGATCAGGTCACTCCTTGCTGCCTGGGTTGATTGTGATTCTCTGTCGCAGTCTCTCCTTGTAGCCACTCAGCATACACGCAAAGACGTTACCTGACTAAGGGCCGTGGCATACTACTGCAAAGCCACGGGTTTCCGTTAGTAGGTTGAGTCCCCTGGCGTATCTGTCTCAGCTCCGGCGTCAACACATCGTTGTAGAGTTTTGTCTATGGTGCATCCTCTGTTAGCTTTCATGTTACATTGTATTTTGTGTTTTGTAGTTGGTAATTGTATCTAAACCCGCGGAAAACCTGCGGTAATTGTAAGCGGAAAACCCGCCAAGTTTCAACATCTGCGATATGAAAAACGAGCCAATTTTGCACTCATCAGACAAACAACTTTAAAACTTGGCGCATTGGTACTTTTTTTTTTTACTTGAATAGTTCGGTTATATGTTATTTTTTCGAATAAATATATATGCGGTGAATTTTATTGAAATAATGTTAAATATTTTTGGTAACAATATCTTTTGTTTGAATTAATTTTTACAACTCTGGTGGTGATGTTTTGGAGAATTACAGCAAGCTAGCATGCTATACTCTAAACTCTAGTTTTTAGTGTGACTTATAACTATATATTTTAGTGTGGTTATTTGTGAACCCTTCCTGACGTTACGAAAATCGAAACCTCTGTGATTTGTCACTGAATACTTATTAGTTCGAAAATAGTTTTTATTAACTGAGAGCAGTTTGATTGTTGGAGTGACCGATTGATTGCGGGGAACTTTAACGCCCATCATTTTGATTGGACATTGGGCAGTATTATTTGTGAACCCTTCCTGACGTTACGAAAATCGGAACCTCTGCGATTTGCCACTGAGCAGTTCGGAAATAGTTTTTATTAATCGAAAGCAGTTTGATTGTCAGAGCGATTGATTGCGGGGGGCTTTAATGCCCATCATTTTGATTGGGGTTCTGTCCGTGCAAACACGAAGTGTCGTAGGTTGTCCAGTGCCATTGGTGCGGCTGGCTTAGATGTCGTTCAGAATGGTTGCCCAACCTTTTCGCGGTGGTTCTAGGGCTTTGTTCAAGAGTCAATCCTGGATCTGCTTCTGTGTTTTTCGGGTGTTGCGAAGCGGTTCTGCTTCTCTGTTTCTGATGATCAGAGAGGCAGTGACCACTTCCCGATCACCCTGTTTCCAATTCGGTGCAGCAGCCGGCAACCCCTTGTATCTCATAAGAAGCCACGGGTCTCAAACGGCATTTTTTCGAAGTGGGTTGACTCTCATATTGGGCCCTGGTGTGCTGGTGGGGCTGTGACCTCCAGGGTGTTTCCGGTTTGGTGGACTTCGGTCTGCACGACGGCCATCCGCAACAGGCGGAGAGTGATTCGGTGCTGGAAGAGACACCCTGCTGATGTTACGTGGATTACGTAAAGGGGCATAGTTCAAGAGTTTGCATTTTTAATTCGGGCGGAAAAGTGATCATATCCTGCCCGTGCCTGTGGTCGTGTTGGAATGGCCCTGTCCTTGAGCTGTGCATAGAGTATCTTAAATCAGCATGGCCAACGTGCTTCTATGACGTGGATTTACGCTGGGAGGGTTCTGAACGCTCTGTCCATTCAAGGTCAGGAGATGGCAGATGCAAGCGAGCGTTTATGCACTGCTGGGGAGCCTCCCCCCCCCCGCCCCTCTGAGGAGCCCACGGGCTGGATCGGCGACAGACCTCCCTTGGGATGAATCGGAATTTGCGGCTGCTCGTGCTAAGTGCAGGGACTCCAGCGCCCCTGGTATTGACGGTGTGTTATATAAGGCGGTGCGGTCCTTGTCAGTGGAATCACTCAGGACCTGTATGTCCCTGTTCCAGGCTATTCTGGACGGAGCCAGTGTGCCGGAGTCGTGGCTCTGCACTGTGATTGTCATTGTTTGCAAGGCTGGTGCGTCTCGCTCTAGCTTGCTTAGCTACAGGCCCATTTTGCTTCTATCTAATACCTGAGGAAGGTTTTTGAACGAATCAGATGACTCGATTGGCATCTCGAGTTTTATGACTGTTTGGTTCCAACCCAGTTTGGGTACTGAGCAAGTAGGACTGCACAGGATGCTGTTGCATATTTGTTGTCTGGGGTTCATGAGGCCTGGGCTAATGGTCAGGTTGTTGTTACGGTGTTCCTTGATATCAAGGCCGCATACGACATTGTCAGTGCAGAATGGGTGTGTTTCAACCTGACTAAGCTCGGTGTAGGGGCAAAGCTGGTTGATGTTATCTCTGCCCTTCTTAGTAGCGGAAGTTCAATGGGTACTGGACAGAAGAAGCAAAGTCTGGGTGGGGGCTTCCCCAGGGAAGCTGCCTGACTCCGACTTTGTTTGCTGTCGTAGTGAACGACATAATCCTTGAACTGGGCATAATCCTTGAATGTTGTTTGACTGCCCTCAGGTTTGCGGACGTTGAGGTTGATGAGTGCTGCCAGTGTGTCCCATCTGTCTGAAAGGGTCTGCTCCTGGCTCCTGCCAAGACTGAGCTCATGGTTTTTTCGCGCGGAGTCAAGCGTGGACAGGGACCAGGCCTCCATAGTTGTTGATGACACTGTGGTTGTTCAGTCATCCACGGTTAAGTACCTTGGAGTCTTGTTGGATGATTAAATGGACTGTCTCGCCACACCAGCGGTCTGCGGATCAAGGTATGTGTGAGATCTTCGGTTCTGAAGCGGCTTGCAGGGTTACCAGGAGAAACAAGAAGTTTGTTGGTGGCTGTCTACAGGTTGTTTGTCCACTCACTTTTGGATTACCCCTTGCCCTTCCTGTCTCCGTACCAACATCATGTGCGGTCCCTACAGGTTGCGGTCACTGGCTGTCTTCGCCTTGTCACGAGTTGTTTGGTATCCACTCCTGTTTCTTCCCTCTGGGTTGAAAGTTGTGAGCCCCCTCTCCACATCTGAGTGGCTGAGTTGCTTCTGGTCCTGTGCATGTGCAATGTCAGCTGTGGCGCTGCAGATCCTGTGGGGCGTATTAGTGTAGGTTATTGCAGCCTGGGGCCTGTTGTTCGCTCTGCTTTGGAGTCGCTAGAGCAGGAGGCGTCTCTCCTCCTCAAGCTGTCTCCCTTCTTCCCTGTAGATCTAGCAGTAGCTCGACCTTTTAGTCTGTGGCTTTGGTGTCCATCCTTGATATCTGTGTTTGACGGGCAGTCTTTGAACGGGGTGCTGTTTTGTGAGGTCTTTTGTGACGCGTCTTTTCGTCGCACCACTTGGGATGGGGGTGCTGGGGTTGCCATCCTGTCTCTTTCAGCTGTGTCCTCCAGGATCATCTACGAGTTATGTGCTATCTCAGTAGATCTGGACGTCGCCTTGGATCTTGCTCTTTCGGCGTTTGTTATTTACTCAGATTTGGAGACGGCGATAGCTGCCGTGAGGTGAGAAGTTGCAGCGCTGGACATACGATATCCGGTTATCTACTCCATATGTAAAAAGCTGTGGGCGGCTGTGCAGTGTGGTCGTGTGTTCGTGTGCTGGGTTCGTGAGCATACGGACTGTCATGGGAATGCCCTGGCCGATGGCCAAGCGAAGGCGGGAGCTGCTGATGGGCAGGAGTCCCTTTGTGTTCTCCAGTTGATTCGGCAGAAACGCCCCATGCTGACCGGGTGGTGCATGGATTTGTGGACTGCTGAGTGGCGCGGGAGTCGGTCATCGGTTCTAGAAGCGTTGCCGGTGCAGGCTGCAAAGTTCTTTTCGCGTTTTCGCACTGGCTACTCCCCTCTCCATGCTCACCAACATCGCTTGGGCCCCACTGTGTGCAAGAAGTGCTTGGGTGACAACCTTACACCCGAGCACTTCCTGCTCTTCTCTCCTGTCTTTCATGTGAAGCGGACGGTACTTGTCTCAAACTTCCGTGAACGGCCCTCTATGGGTAGCCCCTTGTCCCTTGCTGGTGGTCGTGCGGCTTCCAGCCGGGTGTCAGCAATTGCTCGTTTTGTCCGGGTTACCAGAGTTCGTTTGTAGAATAGGCTTAATTTAAGGCAGCACCTTCCCTCCTTCCCCTTCCTGCACCTAGTTCATGCTCCATGGGACCTGGCTGCCTTGTCGCTTGTGTGCCTTTCCGTGTAGTTTTGTGTATTGTATTTTCGAAATTTGCATAACTTGGCATTGTACAGTTATAGTCATTTTTGGTTAGTCACAGGTTGCATGGCCTTGGGTCTCTTTCCTGTGTAATAAAATAATTTCAATCGTGATCGTTTCTACTTTGATTTTGTTTCATTTTGTTGATTGATTGCATGGGCGTCGATCCATGAAAATATCTGGGGGGGGGGGGACGCACAGGCTGCGTGAAATATAACGTAATTTTTCCAGGAAGATCAACGACAAATTTATTTTTTATTATTTAATAAAGTACAAAATATAAAAATTCAATTGAGACAACAATTATAATGTAACAATTTACGATAAAAGATTAGAAGTACCTTGCCGAAAAACACAGTCATATCAAACGAGAACACACTTTAAAACCACAAGGGGGGGGGGGGGGTTAAAGTTGGTCGATTTCCATTGAATCCGCTGCACCATGCAGTAGTGCCTCTTGCCTGTACGTCCTACGGCCTAAAAAGGCTGAATGGAATCGAGCGAGGACTTATTTACGTGACATATTGCAATGCCGTTAAAACTTCCGTCAGTCATGTTTCTGCGAAGAAGCCACGTCTGTGGTCGCCTCATGGCACTGAAAGAACTAAAAAAAAAGGGGGGTGTTTGGTTTTTCTTGGTAGCTGCGTGCGCTGGCGAGATGACAGGCGAGGGACCTCCGGAGGGCAGTATTAAAAAAAAAACTCCTTTAGAAATAACCAATGCACAGCCTCCCAGAGAAGGGGGGACCGTCCCCTATCCTAGGAAACCAGGGGGGGGACATGTCCCACCCCCCCACCCCTGATCGACGCCCATGATTGATTGATTGATTGATTGATTGATTGATTGATTTTATTTGCCCAGTGCGCGAAACAATAATGAAACAGCAACAATAACAACAATGAACTAGCGCTTATCTTGATGCTAGTTGTGCATCTTGGGTTTTCCAAATGAAAGACTTGCAATGCGTCAAGTTTTAAAGTTGCGTTGTATGTCTGATGAGTGGAAACCTGGCTACCTTTTTCATATCACACATGTTCAATGGCTGTAACTTGGTGGGTTTTTGCTTACAATTTATTGTTTTGGGTTTAGATATCACGACTTTTGATAGCTGCTCCTAACGTGATTTTTTTTGTTACTTGTGATGTTCTGGAGTCTTTACATTTTCGGTTGTAACCTTGCCGAAGCTTTACTTCTGGACTTTATAACGTTTTCGGTGTTGACGTTTGGGTAGATGTAAGTTATTTTGGTAAACGATTTGATTTTACGATTTTGTGGCTTTTGGATTTTGTAAGTCGAATACTTCCTTTAAAAGCATTCTAGGAATTACTAATGACTCGTAGAAAGGATCCAAGTCTAGACACACGATAGTGTGTCGCGCCAAGTTAGGCAACAATCATCACAACAAACATCACATCAGTTCAATTGTCGAGGTTGTAAACCATTGTAGCGTGGCGCCATAGCGTCAGTGTCTTATATTTTGAAGCATAGTTGCGCACATTTCAGGTACTTGGGGGAAAAATAATGATGCCGTACAAAAGCTGAAATTGTGTTGAAATTGTATTGAAATTGAAATGTTTTGGTGTATTGATATCACTCCTTTGAAGGGCCGAACCATTCGGAACTTGGCGGCCACTTTTACCAGTTTTGGTTTTTGATATGATATTAATTCTACAGAAAATGCACATTTCAGATAAAATGATAAAATCATTTGACTACAGCAGTAAGGTTTCACGTGGACTAAACAGTACAGCACACTGCAGTATACGAAACTTCACAGAAGTTTATTTGTGTTCCTTTGCTGTTTTGACTTCGGATAAGTTCAACTTTATATTAAGCATCAAACGAGTTGGTTTTTGTTTTCTATATTGTTTGTTGATGGGTCTGACGGATTTTGATAATTTCCAATAACAATGCAACTTATATTTTAGTATGGAGGAGTTCCGCAAGCCAGATGTATGCCGTGATAGCAAGTCAAGTGGTGGTTTCTTTACGTTTTTGGTTCCCAGGTTTTGTTGAAGCACTTGGTTATTTTCGGCAATGATTCTTGTTTAGGTATCAGTTCTTGTGGTAAGTGATTTTATGATTGTTGGTTTTTTTGAATTTTGAATTATCTAGTCGAATGATTACAATTAATGCAAACTAAAAACAACTCGCAAAAAGGATCCAAGTATTAATTCTATACATTTCAGATAAATAATACCAAGAGTGATAATACTCATGTTGTTTGTTTGTTGACTATTTGTTTATGGGTATGGCGAATTTTCTTTAGCAATAACAGTGCAAGTTATTAGTTAGTATGTAGGAGTTACGCTAGGCCGATGTGGTATTACAGTCATTTACGGTAAACCGACCAACGCTTCACATGCATCTGTAGTTGCTGCATAGTGTATCTGTACATAACTGTAGTGTTTTGACCTCCTGGTGTTCCTATGGCTCCTAGTCGTGTATGCATGGCTTTGCTCTTGTTTGGTGTGCTTGTATTTTTAGTTTTAGTTTTAGTGTATTAGGGTAGGGCGCTTGGCATCGGGCCACTGCTCTCAATAATACAATTTAGTTCGATTCAATTAACATGCATCTGCAAAAACACGAGATACACGACCGACACAATGCTTTTAACAATACCGAACAATACTTTAACAATACTTCTCCAACGCGTCAGTTAGCTCGCTAACCCAAACACCGTATATTCCCAAACCACCAAAGGTATGTAGAATTAATGTCGCCCAATGCTCACAGCAACTTTCATTTCATAAGGTCTTCTGAGTCGTTCACAATCGGCTTCTTAAAGTCTATGGAAATTAACCGGCCACTAGAATTCTGGGCCACTATTAGCTAGCCAGTCAGTAACAGAAAATAAACGATTTTTGGTAGCAATTTTTTCCTAGAAAGAGTCGTCCGACAAATCTAAACCGTTGCCGTACATTATAGGGACGTAAAACCTGATTGTCCACAGATTTGCAGCCGTTTTTGTTGCATGCAAGTATTTTATTCAACTGTTCGATGTAGTCTATAAAGCCTTTGCTTCAGATAAAGACACATGCTTACGTTTGCCGCTTTCAAAGGGTCAAAGGATTTTAGCGAGCGTTAACCGCACCCGGTCATCTGCCCGACGAAGCCCTAAGGCCCTATGTCTGCCGCTTTCATGCAATAACAACAACAATGAGACATCAACAACTTGGCGGTGGCATGCTAGCGCGTGTCTTGATCAGTGAATCAGCATTGGTTATATGAAATTGTATATTGTAGTTGCATAGCTCTATGGGCGCGCGGCTTCGGGCCAAGGCTCAATAATAAAATTACCGCCTCGCTAAGAGACAGGGTGATCGAGAGCACAGGGTCTAATCAAGTCGGAAAAAACATCTTTTTTAAAGAAGTAGGTCTTGGTAATGGGCGCTAAGTTTGCAGGTTAATCTAAACACATGCTAGTATGTCGCCGCCAAGCATACGAGATTGTATTTAATTGTTATTGTTATTGTTAAATTTTACATGTACATGACTACATAAGATTAAATGTGAAAAGGTGCAAACATAAAATTCCTCCAGAACAAAAATGACAATAGATTGAAGATAATTTATGACCTTTGGTACGTTTAGTCCTATGAAATATGAAGCCGCCAATTTTCCAAAAAAGTCGGCCTTTGAAAATAGTGATATCATTCAACCAGGAAAAGGCCGCCAAGGTTAACCTATTAACCAAGTTAATCACAGCGAATAATACTTTGGACGTTAAATGAAAACTTGAAGGTTGTTACCACAAATAGCAATATTCTAGTTTTCATTTAACTTTCGAACTATTATTCGGTACGATTAACTTGGTTAGCAGGAATTATCTTGGCGACCTTTCCCTAATTGAATCAATACTTTCAAAGGCCGATCCTTTTTGACAGCTACTCTTATATCAGTATTGGTTTTGGGTGGATATCACAACTTTCATAGGACTGTGAATGTACCAAAATTTACACTATCTTATCTTCTTATGTCATTTTTTTTTTCTGGAGGAATTTTACATCTATAAATTTTCACATTTATATTTAATCGTATGTAGTCATGTACATGTACATGTAAAATTTAAAAATAACAGTAACAATAACAATTAATATATAATCTTATTAAGGAAAATTGGAAATAAGTCAACAGCGAAAATCATACACTAAAAATAACGTAGCCACCTTTATGCACTTACGTTTCGTCGGAGTGCATGACCCGGATTCGAACTGGCTACCCAGTTACGCCCCCAGATCACTTGCATAGCGCCTTAATCGCTATGGCGACATCCTCCACTTGCATAAAGACAACTCACTGAACCCGTTATTAAGGTCACAACCGTGACCAGGTTCCATTCGACCGAAATTCACTCGGCCAGCGATTATTTCCAGCGATTTATGTCTATTTATATATAATCTCTCTCTATATATGTCTATTTATAATAATAGTCTTATTAGCATGGTGATGACACACTATCATGTGTCTAGATTAACCAGGAAATTTGGTGCATAACCAAAAACTACTTTTTAAAAAAAAACTCCTTTTTTTTCCTACTTGGTAGGATCCGGTACTCATGATCTTCATTTGATTTCCTACTCTTCTTTCCAGCAAAATTGTCCCTCTCGTCTGATCGCTCGTACACCTTCTGAATGCACGGCAACAAGGCAATTGGCCTGTAGTTTACCAGGTTGGATCTGTCGTATCAGATTTGTGGACCGGACAAATGGTGAATAACCATGATGGTGGCACTATACCTCCTTCCCAAAAGATTCTGAAGGAGGCAGAGAAGTTCGTCACTTGCTTCTGGAGAGAGTGCTGCTAGTTCTTTGCATGATAGCCGATCTACACCAACCGCAGTACTTACCTTACATTTTGATAATGCCGTCTTAAGTTCAATAGCATTAAAGACCGAGTCTGTCGCCCGCGAAGTCAAATCTTCCAATACCTGATTCAGGCTCGTACCACCCGGAAGTGCATATACACTGGCAAACCGCTCGTTTAAGGTGTCTGCCATCCGTTCACCACGCAGCACAACGCGATCGTGGAGCTGGGAACTGTAACCCAGGATAGTGGCACTACTAACGCTGAGAGTCCGGTACATCCCAAGCTAAAGCCAGTGACCATGCAAATATAACCTTTGTCACATAGGAGATTCCCAAAATTATTTTTCTCAGATTTCATGAGAAACGCTGACTCCTTCACCGTTGCTCTGTACACAATCCAATGCTCTTCACAAAGGGCCCGTCTCCACAACCAATAGGCTTCGCGCCTGTCTCGCACTGCAACTGTGTGTACCTTAACCTGTGCCACTTCGTTACTGCTACACATGTGATGTAGCTCAGTGGTAGAGCATTCGATTGCAGATTGAGAGGTCCCTAGTTCAAATCCAGTTATCCCACCTTTGTTTAATTTTCTTTTTTTGATAATAGTCTTAGTAGGTACCTTAACCTGTGCCACTTCGTTGTTGCCACCCAGGGAAAGTAGCTCAGTGGTAGAGCATTCGACTGCAGATCGAGAGGTCCCTGGCTCAAATCCGGGCATCCCCTCTTTGTTTAACTTTCTTTTTTAGATTAATAGTCTTAGTAGGTACCTTAACCT
>JAHWFP010259009.1:20262-34094 GCA_023313725.1 Lithobius niger | reverse complement strand
ATTTTGAGTGTGCACCACGCTAATCGGAATCGCGTTTTTCGCTTCCGTTGCTTCTTGTTCTTCACCGTGTAGGCCTAGACACCCGTTTTCGTCTAGAATATGAGCCCGTTTTTTGAAACTTCATCACTTTGACAGTTTTCTCCTCCCTGGTTTGCCACTACAGCACATAGTGCGGCATTATTTTGGCCTCCCAGTTGTTTAACCTGGGTACGGCCCTGCTGTTGACTGTAATTATGCTGGTGGTTATCGTAATTGTTACGATTCTGGCCACCACCACTATTACCATCTCCAGCATTGCCGTAATTTTGCCCATTCCTGTTGTTACCTCCGTTAAAATGCTGAGGATCCCTATATTCTCCTCCCGAATACGAATTACCTCGGCCACCCCTGAACTTTCCACGGCCAAGAAAACCTCCGCGTCCGCCTCTGTTATTGGAAAAATTTCCCCTTCCCTGATTTCCGGAATTTAACCTTCGCTCATTTTTCTCCCGCACCATCTGTATATTCTGCTCTTTTGTTCTATATTCCTTTTTCAAATGTCCCCGGCCTAAACAGCGATAACGAACTCTATTTTCGGGTCCCTTAGTCTGAATCGCGCTTACCTTTACTTCCCCTTTTAATGAACTCATTTTATTCACCGACTTTTCTAATTTCTCGATTTTGTCTGCCATGGTTCCCAGAGACAAATTATTTATGCCAATCTCGTTAGCTTTACTAGAACTACTTGTTACAGCTGGTGACGTTGAGGTTTTCTCTGCCCATTCATTACTGGGCATTTGCGAATGGCCTCGTTATACATATCCCTGAATGTTTTAGGATCTTTAGACAACACATAACCCTCAATTTCGGGTGGTATAGCATGGAGAAAAGCGTTTCGCAAAGCTTCATCCTTACATTCTTGTTTCCAATTACGCTCAACTTCGCTGTCTCCAGGCTTTACCCTCCAAAGTGCCGAAGCCATAAATTCTAGCCTCGCAGAAAATAACTCAATAGTTTCCCCTTCTTCCATAGCTGTCGTATAAAACATACTCATAGTAATGCTTTTTCCTGCGGACCCAAAACGGTCAACCAAAACCTCTTTAAATTTGTCCCAGTTATCAAGATGTGCAATTCGCGGGTTCATTGCCAAAAATTTTGCTACTTGACCCGTGCACTTACTACAGGCCACTGAAATTATTTCCCTATCCTTAATGCTCGGATCCAGAGTCCTTAAATTTTCACACATCAAGGAAAAAGTGAAAACATCAAGATCTTCTTCCCCCGAGAAAGTTGCGATAGCCTTTTTGGCTTGTCTAACCTCCTCCCATAGCCTCGACTTCTCAGCTTTATCTCCGGAACGCTGTTCCCTGAATGATTCGGCTAAATCCCTTACTACCTCCATCTGATTCTCACTACCGGCCCTTAAACAAGCTGGTATAGTTTGTGATAAAATATTTTGGATCAAATTTCCTGTATCTCCTTCATTAGCCTGCTGAGACACTGTATCTTCTATTAATTTCCTGAGTTCATCTGCATTTAATCCTGAGGTTTTCGGAACGGATGTTGATTTTGTTCCTAACCTATTATTCCTATAATCCCTTGTAATCCTTTCCCGGCGAGATGAACGAGTTTTTCGTCTACCCCTTGTTCCATCATTGCCTATTTCACTACGAACCGGCGAACGTCAACGTTCCCGATCCAAAATAGGTGGAGGGGACTATTCAGACTATTCAGACTATTCATCAGAATAGTCTGAATCCGATTCTATAACCGCTCCGCGTGTAGAACGCTTTGGAGTACTAGTTGTTACTTGACTAATATTAACAAAATCATGTCGATTTAAAGGACGCTTGTGAGGTTATTTATTGGGTGCACCTTGCATTTAACATTTTGCCTCACTGAAGCTCTCGGCGTTTGCTGGCGTCCTAATGACGTCATTCTCATAGTATGTTGCGATGTTCTAGTTTCTATATTTTTAAGTTACATTTAAAACTCGTATTAAAATTTTTTTTAATTTATTGTAAGTAATTTGTTAATATGTAATTTTTTTTATTTCACTGTGTTGTCTTTAAATCATGTAATTGATACTATGTAAATGTGGTTTAATGTTTTGCGCCTGCGCAGATTGTAGCGTTTTAGGTGCGTTTGTAATATAAATGCTATGCACATTTTTCTGGAGAGAGTGAGCGTCAGTCGTCGACAGGAAACGGTTTGGTTGTCTGCGTTTTGGCTGGAGCATGGGCGTGGCTCCTCGAGTGAAGGTGGATATGCCGCCGCCACTTTCACTTTGTTATTTATCAGCCAAATAACCAAAACTGTATCGTCCGTCAATCTGGACTCATGGACCATATTTCAATTACTTTGATGTCATTCACGTACAAAAAGGAAAGCTCTACAAATGGACAGAAACCAAAAATGTAAGTCCTATATGTATTAAATATTTACCGTAATTATACTGACGCTTACTTAATTAAATCTTAATACCGAAAAACAGCTTGGTTGCTCCGCATGTTATAAATATGAACTTTCGCCAGCAGAGGTTATCTACATTTTGGGATAGTACATGTGATACTACGCCAAAGAGTACTCCAAATGTAAACAAATCTATTTTGAGAAACGGGAGGCTACGTGTTAGTGTCTCGGCCGAAATGGGCGAGCGCTGGTACATCCGACGGCATCTAGCAGCACAAATCCAAACTAGAATCGAAAGTGACGGCCCACTTTCTGGTCAAGATGCAGGGCCATTGTCAACGGGTAAAAACGATGTTTTCATTCAGTGTTCAAAATGGGGCTTTTTCTCGCCCACATTTTGGGTTTGACGTTGGGGATAAGCCACATATAGCTTTATTGGACACTGGGTCCTCAGTTTCTTTAATCTGTGAGTCAGTAGCGCAAGAATTACTGTGCGATACCAATATCATTTGTGAGCTGCATGCTATGGAAACGCTATTAAGTTTGGTTGGGGTAGGACAAAAAGAAATAAAATCAGGACAAAGGATCGTTGTTACATTTTCGAAATGTAAATTTTCTAGACAACATGACTTTATATTAGTACCGGATGGTTCTTTTGGGGAAATTCCAGTGTTGCTTGGATTCGATTTCATGTCTAGTAAACTTGATTCAGTATCATTAGATTGTTCAAACAACGTTTTGAAAATCGGGATTTTAGAATTTCAATTATCAGCAACACCGGAACTAGCATGGGCAAATTACATTCAAAACAGGGAATTAGTAAATCGAGAAATGTATAAACCTACTGGCGTTTACGTAGCAACACTTAATGTTGCATCAGATGCAGATTCTGATGATAATCAAAATCGACGTGGAATTGCACATCTAAGCAAGAGTATATATGTGTAGAGGTGACACTTTTACGCGGCGAACTCATTCCGACGAATGCAGAGACCCGTGTAACAGCTTTATTAAAAACTCCATACAGAGCGGCATTTTTGTGCCAAACACTACTGAATCTTTAGTCAGGGCTCATGGTTTAGTAAGTACGTCACCTACCGTTATTCTTCCGGTGATGTGCATTAACATGAGTGGTGTCGATGTTGAGTTGAAAAGGGGCACTGTTCTGGGGCATTACACGACAGCAATCGTGGAGTGCGAGGACGAAGTTACGGAAGCGAACACGCACGAGGCAGCGCCAGTTGAGACAAGGCCGACTCAGGAGTTGGGTGGTCAAGACAAACAGGGAGAAAGCTCAGTGGAGGGTCCTGCTAGGGTACTAGCAGAGCCCCCATGCCCAAAACAAAGGAAGAATTGGAAGAAGAGTGGAATATGATAAAACATAAGTTTACTTTTCCAGATTTAGACGAAAACCAAAGGATGGAGTTCTTAGAGATGCTAAAAACGCATAGAAACTCGTTTTCTAAAAACGATTTTGATCTGGGGGTGTATGATCAGTGTGAGGTGCCTATTCGGACTGGTAATATGGAGCCAGTTTGTTCCAGGTTATACAGGGTGCCATTCAATCAAAGGGAGTTGCTAGATAGCTATGTGGAAGAGATGGAAAAGGCTGAGATCGTAAAAGAGGGAAAAAGTAGCTGGATGTCGCCTTGTCTCTTGGTGAGGAGGAGGCCTAGCGGATATCGTGTGGTGGTGGACTTACATGGGTTGAACTCGGTGGTTGAAAGCATAAGTGTGCCGATACCTACCGTGACAGAGAGCATGGCGCATCTCAGTGGGTCTAAATACTTCAGCAAACTGGATTGTAATTTCGGATTTCACCAGCTTAAGCTTGCTGAAGCTGATAAGCATAAGGTAAGCTTCAATTCTTCCAGGAAAAGCTGGATTTTTCAGCGTTTACCTATGGGATTAAAAACGGCTCCAGCGCACTTCCAGTTTTGTGCTCAGCAGATTTTCGCTGAGATTTTAGGCGCGTACTGTGCCTGCTATTTAGACGATTGTCTCCTCAATCCCCCAGATTTTAGGACTCATGTCAGACACGTGGACAGGGCTCTGGGTCTTATTGCTAAAAGTGGCATGAACTAAGTCCTGAAAAATGTTTATTTGGCTGCAAATCTGTGAAATTCTTAGGATTTGTACTGGACGAACATGGAATACATCCTGATAAAGACAAACTTAGAGCTATGGAGCTATACCCTGCACCTAAAAATCCTAAGCAGGTGCCCCAATGGGTCGGACTATGCAATTATTACAGGCGTCATGTAGCAGGTTTCGCCACCCATGCCTCTGTATTACCAAGGCTGACGAGAAAAAATTGCAAGTTTGTTTGGGGTGAGGCAGAGGAAAATGCTTTTAGGGAATTAAAGAAAGGGATGGTCAATGCCGCTACGTTAAAGCATCCAGATTTTATGCTGCCATTTTATCTCGAAACTGACGCATCGGATTTTGCGGTAAGTGGCTGCTTGTCTCAAATGCACAGAGGCATTGAATATCCCTTAGCCTACACTTCCTGAACACTCACACCTAGTGAGCAAAAGTAGACGACGACTACCAGGGAAATTTTAGCCATTGTGAATGGGATCGAATCTTTTAGAATATATTTATTAGGTAAAACGTTTTTTTTAACCACGGACCATATGACTATACTTTTTTTTATACAACTCATCCTCTTTGTCTCCTAAACTAGAGAGAATTTTGCTGCAAATAAGGGAGTACGACTTCTGCTTGCGTCATAGGCCTGGCAGATTACTGGCAGTTGCGGATGCACTGTCTAGAGTCGAGATTCCAGTGGCTGTTCTCGGCAGCCAGTACCCAGAATGGACTCGCGCACATCTAGCAGCTGAACAGCGCAAGGAACCTTATTTTGGCGAAATAATTAAACGTCTTAAAGATCAGTCGTCGGAAGAACTCTTGGATGCCTCAAACAAACGCAACATCTTTTTCAAGGATTATGGCGAGATCCTGTACAGGATCCAGCTCGCTGACCCTGAACAGGACAGAATTGAAAATCTACCACAGATGTGTATTCCAAAATCTCTAGTGAACTTCTGTATTAGGGATTATCATTCATCAACAGCGGCCGGACATCGGGGCCGAAAGAAAACTTTGGATTTAAAACAATTACACTGTTTCTGACTTAAAATGACTTAGAACGTTGCAGACTAGTGAAGTCGTGTCAAGTTTGCCAAGCTTATGCTAGACCGAACAGACCCCATAAGGCTAAACTCAGAGCCTATACCCCCTTGCAAAGGCCAGTTTTGTCTTGGTCCTTGAATATCATTGGGCATTTGCACACCAGTAACCACGGGGCTACCTATATTCTCAGTATGTGGACGACTTCTCTCGCTACACTATCGCAATGGGCATTCCCGATAAAAAGGCTGAAACGTAGCTAAGAAAGTTTTTTCAAGGCTAATTGCTAAATTTGGCAGTCCCGTCCAAATCCGATCGGACAATGGACGCGAGCTAAACAATACAATTATGGCAAATTGACTAATTTGTTGCAAATTAAACAAATTAACTTCACATCCAACGTATCATGGGTAGGTGGGTTAGTTGAAAATTGCAACAAACAAATCGAAACCATTTTGCGATCATCATTGTCCCAACAATTGGTGTCGTTATTTAGAAAAGGTAACTATTGCTATAAATTGCACGCCTTTGGTGGTTACATTGGTTAGTCCACGTTTTTTGCATTTTGGTTGTGAATATCGCTTACCAGCATCAATGGCTTTTGAGCCACCTAAAATCTTGTATGACAGTGAAGATTACGTGGTACGTCTAGAGAGTAGACTTCAGGCTGCATTCGAGGTAGCACGAATGCACAGTTGGAAATCCATTATCAAGTCTCAAAATTTTTATAATAAAACGGCAAGGCCCTATAAATATTTTGTGGACGATTACATATTATTAAAAATATGGGTTCCTATAAAACAGATCTCCGTAAAGCTTCAAAAATGTTGAGCAGGTCCGTTCAGAATAATGGAGTTCATTAACGAAGTTATCGTAAAAGTAGTTCATTTCTTGGATCCGTTGAAAATTTATAGTGCTCACGTTACCCATTTGAGACCATATTTCATAAAGGATAAAAACCAACCTATACCTTTTAACGGAGCTTCTGATCTTGATTTGTCGTTACAAATTAACGGGAATTAACGGATGCTGAAACAAAATTACAAGAATTCATTTCTGAAATTCATTCGGATCCGAATGACCAAGCGGCAGATATGGAGGTGCCGGATCTTGAAGTGTCTGCACCGGATCCCGAGTCGTCAGTTGCCAACGATGCGTTAAATAAAGCAGGCGATGGTAATTCTAGAAAACGTAAATATGTCGAACCACGATTGGCTCGAGCTTTGAAAATTAAACAAGACAAAATTGAAACAAGAATTAGACTTACAACGTTTTAGAGGTGCAGCGCACTCTTATCAAACTAGAAACAGTAAATGTACGCCAGAAATAAGGCTTCGTAGGCAACTGGATGACGCGAGAGTCGAAGAAGATGACGCAGCATAGTTTTCTGTTGGAGAACAAAGGAAAATCATGGCCGCCAGCCGTGCGTTCAGACGCGAGAACCCTGTATCGGATTGTAGGAGAACGTGGCGTTGTGTACATGCATTACTGAAAACGAAATTTAAGTTCAAACGGACATTCTGAAATAAAAGCAGTATTGCATGCTCACTAAATTGTTAAAATAACTAGTGTAAATGTGTCAGAATAACGATAAAGTGAATTCAAAGACTTGCTTTTCAGTATTCAAAATTAAAATGACATTTTTTTTTAAGTTTATTTATAAACAATAGACAGTTTTTTTCTATATACAAGTTCTATGTACACTCAAGTACGAAATTGTACAAAAACAGAACAGATGAAAATAATAAACATTTTGGCTATGGATAGGGCGTTGAAAATTCAGGAAATCACAAATTAGTGATTGTATTAATTAGGCTGCTCTTTGTCTAGCAGTTTTTACAATGTGGTTGCAGTGGGAGGCACTCTTGAGATCACCCGTGAACCAGATACCAAGATCTTTAACTTCCTGCAGATGATTTAAAGGTTCATCTGCCAAATAGTAATTTAAGTGATCATTTTTGGATCCAATATGGAAGACCATGCATTTAGGTGCAGCAAGGGGTAACTGCCAGTCCTGTGACCAGCAAACAGTATGCCTCAAAGCAGAGGCAAGTTCTAAATAATCATTTTCAATTATGATATGCTGGTATAACTTAATGTCATCAGCGATTTTAAGCATAACTCAAAATCGATTATTTTGTGGAGAGGTTAGGTCAAGAATACGAGCTGTTCCTGGGCAACAGATGACTCCACAATTTCATAGCACAACAAATTTTTTATTTTCGGAAACAATTGCTAGTTTCCTTGGTCACAAACATATGCAAGAAAATCCTGATTAAAAACACAGTAAACATAAAACAACAAACAAACGGATTCATAACATCGTTCAACCTAGTTCTTAGGCATAACTGTATTGGGATTATTGCCCTGGAGATCACCAATAAACAATAAGAAAAGTAGAGGACCAATAATCGATCCCTGAGGGATGCCACTAATAACTGGCTTAAGGCTAGAGATGACAGACTTTATACGGACACGTTGGGATCTATTTGATAGAAAATCGGATATCCAAACAAGAACCTCGCCATTAATTACATAGCAGGCCAATTTGGCACAAAGTTTAACATGGGAAACGGAGTCAAAAGCTTTAGCATAATCCATGAAAATAACGTCTACCTTTTTCAGTGTCGTATATATATATGTTTAGAGCACAAAATTGTACAAATTTGTACAAGTTGGGTAAAAGTTAAAAATAGTTTGAATGGAAGCGGGAAACAGATTTTAAACAATCAATTGGGAAATAAGTAAAAAGCTGAAATTAAGAAAAAAGTACAAGGTTTTAGGAAAGGGAAAATTTTAAAATTTGATAAATTGGGTTGCACGTGGTGGATAATTGGGAACTTGTCTGGAAAGGACTATGATGATAGGGTCGTCCGTCGCCGCTAGATGGTGCTCGTTGCTGGGTCGCCAGCAGTCGCCGAAGCCGTTAAATAAACGCGTCGGACGAGTGGTGGCGACTCATGGCAACGGCGAAGGAATTCGCGGTAACGGCCTAGGAACGGCTGGGTCCGTTGTCGTTTTCTGTAATAAATGGAAACAAAAGCTGTAAATGCCTAAGAAATCTAAAATCTTAAAAGCTGAAAGCATAGCATGTAATACGGAGATTCTGGAAACAAATTCAAAATTCACGGGGTTTTCATTTTTGTTTTGGAAAGGAGTTATTGAAATGAGATTTAAAAATTGAAGAGAAACTTGTTTTTTTTTCTCCCAAACAAAAGATGGTATAAGGAAAATGAAAATCAATATTGGGTTAAAAAAAATATGCATTTTTATGTTTCAAAAGCAAACAGGTGGATTTAATGCAACATTATTTTTGATTATTTTTCTTCCAACTAGCAATTAAAAATGGTCAAAAGTGCACATGAGCATTGATTGAAAGTTAAAACAGATGAATATAGAGGGAAATAATGGTCGATAAGACGTATTAATCAAAACTAAAATTATGGTTTTTTTATTTTTTTTTATTTATTTAGACAATGCATTTCGAAATCGGTACAGTGAAAATTTATCAAGAAGATAGCACAGTTACTATCCGTGACATAATTACCGTCAGGGTGGGGTGGGAAATAAGCAAAATATTGTGATCCCCTATCCTCTTTTCCCCGTCTTTTTCCCAGATAAATGAGAAAAAGATGGCAATTGGGTTAGAACGGTTCTTAAAGCATTAAGTAATTGGAAGTAGGAGCTAAATGAAGGAAGGGTGATTTGATTTAAAAACAAGCATGATATAAGACCTGTACGGTTGTAGAGAAGGCTAAAATTGTTATTACAATTGTTTAGGGAGGCCAGTAGAAATGGCTGTTAAAAGTGGGTGTTGATACCATTTTAATTATTACAACTCGTAGAGAAATTGTAAAATAACCCCACCCCCCCCACCCCATCCTCTGAAAATCAAGCGGTATAGGGTTGATGGGTGTAACTGGTTAAACACATCTGGAATTTAAATTTGTAATTTGTTATGGATATAAAAGAAACAAAATCAGGGAGGAAAGCATGTTTGAAATTTATATAGAAATTTTCGTTTAGGGAAGGGAATTTTTTTCCCCTCTCTTTCCCTCAATAAATAACGCATTCAGGATCCATGATCAGAATATGTAGTTCGGACCATGGATTGTGAATGGCGTGGTACCTTAATGAAAATTACGTGGATAGAGTTATTTTCGTCATTTTTTTTCTAATTTTTTTTGGGAAACCTTCCAAAAATAAGGAAAAGTGCAGTCCAAGGGAACGGACATGCAATTTCGGACAATCATTTTATTGTGAATGTAAGGTTCGGACAATTGATAAATAAATAAATACGAAACTCCAATTTTCTGGGAAAAGTTGATATCATACCAGTAGTAAACCACAGAAAGTTGAATTTTCCTATACGAATAAAGAGTAAATGGCTCTACTTCGTCCTTGATTAAACCAAGATTGGACGTAACAAGCCATGATTTTGAGACGTGGTGGATAAATTATTACGTTAGTAGTGGCGTTCAAAATTGGTGATTAACATTGCTGGAAAATTAAATAGTAAAATTTTAGGCCTATATCGGCCGGCGAGTAAAACTATTCAACCAAGTTGGAAATAACTTAGATTTTTTTAAATTAAACTTTTTTTTTTTGTTAAATTACACAACCTGTGCCAGTTGCAAAATTCAAAATACACATGAGTTCTACGACTAAGAATTCTTATTGTCAGAATTTTTTTTTAATTCCTAATGGAAAAGTGCGGTTCAATAGAAATCATTTTTGATTTTAATTACAAAAGAATTATCTTACCATATTGAAGGGCCAGGCAGACAAAACAGCCTGGGAAGCAGGGCAAGTGACTGTAATGACGGTAGGCCACTATTATATTGGGCATGGTTAGGTCCAGGGGAGATGGTGTTGAGCTGCTGGTGGAAGCCCCATCATTAATTTGGAGCAAACCACCAGATGATGCGGGGGCGGTGGGTACAATGGCAACAGTGTCCAGGTTGTTGGTGGCTCCAGGAATAAGCCGACGAGGAAGGGGCAGCTGCAGCGCAGACAATTGGGGCAGAGATGGGCAGGTTGGGGCACTATCGGCAGCTCGAACAGCGGCAGCGGCCATTTGGGTTTGAAAGTCATGCTCTTCCATGCGGGCAGCCCTGATTTGGTATTGTTTGAACGTCTCATCAGCCAGGGGGAACAGCAAATAAAACGCATAGCGCAGGTGCAAACAGGAAATCCCGTTGCCCAAATTACAGTTGTAGAAGTGATTTGAGTAACGGAAGATCATAGCGACAGTTCCTTCGGGAGGGGCGTACCGAACACAGAAATGCCAATATGGGGTTGGGACGGCACCAAAAGCTGGTAAAAAGCCCTATACAAATAACTGTGGCGAGTCTCACCGGGGAATAATGATGGGAAGTCCGGGTCCTGGGCGGCACGATGCGGACAGGGAGCATGGCCAGATGGCCTTTCTAAACAATCCTGGAAATGAAGCACGACCAGGGCAAAGAGAAACGCATTCTGGGCTAGAATGCCTTGAAATCGAAGGAGGTCCTGGGCGGTCTTGTCATGAGCATTGCGGCGGTCACGAGGCTGACAACTGTAGGGTTTGGGGATTATTTTCCGTGGAGGTTGCTTCTCTCCAGGCATATTGAAAACAAAGTCAATGGCTAGGAAAATATTTGGCGGCCGAAAGATTGGGGATCTCGAACGAGAGTGATTTGATGCGCTAGGGTTGAGCTGCTCCCATTTCCGAGAGAATAAGGGAGGGAGGTGGCTCAAGGAGGGTGCATCAGGTCAAAAGTGGGTCAGTGAGACATGGTTGACCAGCGCGACAAATTTCAAAAGTGTGGGAAAATGATGTTTCACCAAAATTAAAGCAAATTCAAACAAAAACATGTGGAATTGGGAGAAACATATTTGTAGTTTTATTACAGTAAAGGCTATACAATCAATACAATGCTGCAATACAAATATCATTTTATTTCCACAGAAAAAGAGATGCTGATTGTAATGTACAAAAGTATTAATGGTTTCTTTCCCTTCTTTTGCGTGAACATGTTGAAGAAAATGTGTAAAAAGGATGACAATCAGTCGGAGAGGGCAGTTGATGAAAGAGATGGTTGGCACAGAAACAACCTGAGGTGAAGGTCCAAAAGAAGGATGAGATACGTACACAAGATGGAAATGGGAACACAAAACAACAGGAACCCCCACACACCCCCCTCCTCGGAGGACTGCATGCTGACTGGCACATACATCAAGAAGGAGCTTGATCGTAGTTTTGTTGTTTTAAATAGTATAATGTTCCCTTACACATTCAGCTGTCGGAAAAAATTATGGTTGTGACAAGTACAGACAAGAATACTTCAGTTACTTGGGGGGGGGGGGGGGGGGGGGGCTAGAAAATTGGGTCGATTCTGTGTTAAGGCAAATAGTTGCCATTAAAGGTTGAAGTAACTGAATATTCTTTCCTGGGATGATAGTCACTTTAAAAGTACGCCATTGACACAAGTTCTTTTCACATGAAGGAAATCACATAAAATTGCTTTTTAAAAAAAGTTGCATGTGAAATACACAATATTTTTCTCTTCTCTCTTACTCTGAATTAATATAAAAACATATGTCCTAGAGTAGGAGGGTTGGGAGATTGACAGGCTAGACTTGTTGTTTAATTTCTGACACTAAGACGTCATCACGTTACGTCAACCCAACAAACCAGCCAACAAATAAACCAACAAACCACACAAACAAGCAAAAAACAAACGAATGATCCACTGGCCTGGCCAAAGGGCGCAGGCAGTTTTTTAATAGTGCATTAGAGACCGCGTTGTGGCTTATCTTTTCAGTTGCTCTTCGCATCTTATTTCTTTGTCCATTTGCTTTCTTAGTGCTGGATGGCGTTTTACAAACCAGGATGTGCCGCTCGCAATGTGAAAAATCAGATTTTAATTTATTGCGCGATGCATCAATGAAAACCAACAAACCAACATACGAAGAAACCATTACTTCCACTGTCGATTTAGTGGAGAAGGCTCCGCTTTCTTTGCTGTTTGGCGGAGTTTCCCCTTTCCCACTTCCAAACTTATTTTCAAATTCAGAATGCGCAAACATCCGTGAAATGAACATGTGACGTAGTTGTAAGCCACCTAAAACCAAAACTGGTATAAGGAAGCCACCAAGTTTCCAAAAAGTTCGGCTTTTGAAAGTAGTTATATTATTCAACCAAGGAAAGGCCGCTAAGCTACTTAGCTAGACACAAAGTATAAAAATCATATTGATTAAAAATAATATCGTATATGCTAAAATCATTTTAAAACACAAAACTTTCCAGTAAAATTAACATTTTGCCATGTACCTTCTAAACATTAAGAGACAGTTGATTGGGGTTAAAACCATTGGAAAGCTGGTGAAAAAAATTCAAAATGGTGCATTCAAACGTCAAAATCGGTCGAAGAGAAGTAAAAATATCTTCAATTTGATTTATTACCAATTATCTGAAAACTGCACATGACGTCATAGTTTGATCAGGAAAACAAATCAGAAAGCAACAATAAGTAAGATCGTAGTTTTGTTTGTTTGTGTGTCCGCAGTAGGAATCTAGAATTTCGTTTTCTATTGAAGTCCGCAGTGGGAATCTCGAAATCGATATTTTTCCATCGGTCCCTAAAATACCAGTGGTGAGGAGTTGATCCTCGCTTACCCCCTACCCCCTAATAAGAGATTAAACGATCATGTAGTGATCACACAAGAAATAGGAACCGCCCTTTTAAATAACATACAATATTGGTTTTTAGGAAGGTTCGCATAAGAATTGCGGTTGTCTATGTAGGTTGTCGTTCCGGATCCATATATGGGTGCACACGGAACTAATCGTTGACGATTGAGGCACCGATAGGGTCCTGGGGTTGGAATACTGTATTTTCTTTTAAGTGTAGTAACTAACATATTGAGAAAATATTATTTATGAAATGTTCATCCTGATTTTTTCGTAATGTGCGTAAAACCAACAGAGAACCTATGTGATAAATAAAAGACCGTAGCGTGATCTGAAAAACTACAAAAACATGCTAAGAAGGAAGTAATTTTAAAAAAAAATTAAAATCGACGTGTTCAAGAGATCTGACTAGAAACAAAGAGGAGAGGTTGCTATTGGTTTCAGAAAAAGTGAAAACGGTAAAAAGCAAGAAGTTGGGTAATTGTTTTCAGAAAAAGTGAAAACGGGGAAAAAGAGAAAGAAGTTGGTTAAATGTTTTCAGAAAAATTGAAAACGGGAAAAAGTGAGAAGTTGGTTAAAATGTTTGGAAAAATTAAACATGGAAAGGAGTGGAAATTTGGTCAAATGTTTGGAA
>JAHWFP010259008.1:13522-29211 GCA_023313725.1 Lithobius niger | reverse complement strand
CCTCCAGTCTTTAGATACTATCATTGGTATTAACAAGGTGAAAAATCCTCTCTGTTATGCAAGTACTTACCTTATTAGTAACAAAAAACACGTCCACGCAGTCCCCAGGCGCTTGTGGTGCACGTGGAATATTAACCGCCCCCCCCCCCCCCCACCCCCTTCCCCAACCAGGAAAAATTTATCTTGGTTAGCTATCTTAATTCATTGTTGGCAACAATCCGCCAATTTTTAGTCACGTATACGACCACACACCGCCACGTAAGTGTGGCTATAATTTACCATAATAACAAGCCATCCGCCATCTTGCGACAAGATACGAACTAATCTCGACCCTCCAACTACTTCTGTGGATCACAAAACACACGTGGCACGTGATGCTGTGCGCTCACCGCGCGATTGAGATGGGGGATTGTGGGAGGTCCCACGCCGAGAGTTTCTGCTATAATCTCATAATCAGTGCCATATTCAATTTGTCTGATGGCTAGCGGGATAAATAATTATTTTCTGCTCTGTGATCACGAGCCAAGTGATCGCCTGCCTGCATCGAGGATAAAAACGCAAGGCATGTTGGGAAGATGAGTAGATATACCCTCGTTACCGACAAACGCGTGTACAGCGTAGTGAGTCTTGCTTGTTGGTCACTGCTAATATGAGGGGTAGGCAAGGGACACGAAAATTGGGGAGGAGTGGGGAGTTGAGGAATACCGTGTAGGCGACGGGGGGGGGGGGGGGGGGGAGGGTTGACGTTGAGGGAAGGGGGAAATAGAGAAAATGTTCGTGACAAGAGACTTTGATGAACTCGCCTTTTACGTCGACCGATTGATAACAGGAACACGGCAATCAAATTACGTACCCTCCAGTGACGTAATCGCAGTGTAACCGACACACTGGAAACTTGAAATTTCCCTCTGTGTTTTTCGTTGTTTATGATATTTTTCCACAAAAATTGCGTTTGTCCACGGATAAAGGAGCCACGTGAATGACGAAAAGGTCTAGATTTTGGGCCCAAATAATGTTATGAAATATACTTTTTTTTTCCATAAAGTTTGGAGGAGGGAAGGGAGACTTCAAAAACGAATGTGGGGGCGGGAGAGGAGGACTCCTCAAAAGCTTGGGGTGGGGGGGGGGGGGGGGTTGGACCCCCTGGGCACCCGTTTTCCAAGGGATTAAATATATAATTTTGGCCTATGTGAAAAAACGCTAATGCGTAGAAAGCAGGACGTACACTAAGGATGAATTTTAACAAAAAAACCTAAAACTCAGTGAAACAGACAAAAAGTGTTCATAAATGGTGCTGTTAAACCCTGATTGAAATAGGTGTACTGGTCCATAACTCGTTGTTGCATTGACGTAAAAGTTCTTTAACGTATTCACCGTAAAATTCGAAATTAAATGTAAGCAGTTGACACGCTTAACACAATTGGTCCATTGTTTGGTGCATCACTGCACGGCTTTGTTTGCAGGTTAGCGGAATCCATGATGTCACACGCTGTAGAAAATCTTTAAATAAACCTTTAAGAAAATAATATAATCGGTAAATAAATCTTCCCAGGTTAGTTGTATAGGGAAAAAAATTTCGAGATGAAAAGTCCCCCACCGGCGTATATGTAACAATCTATGCTAACTGCAATGTTGTCTTCCGTATTAGTCAAATTGGTCTAAGTTGTTAATATCAGAGCTAGACCATTGCTAGACGATTGTCCAGACTGAAGATATGTGGAGCCGCACACGAGTTCTCCTTATATAAGGGAGGACTGCACACGCGCAGTAGATGCGTTCGCCAGAAGAGTGCGATTTCCGAGAAGCCCAATGATAGCCAAAGATGTCAATTCTAAGAAATAGCCTACAAATTAACCAGCCGCTGTTACAACCAATTGTTAACCAGCCACTTGCTGTGTAAGAATGCTGTGTGCCAAAACACCATTCCTAGCCAAGCCAGACACCCCCCCCCCCCCCTACCTTTTGAGGAATTTGAAAGACAAAGAAGCATGTCTTTCAACAGCACGGGAACATATTTTCACTTGGAGTACGGAAATAAGTAACAATCTACGTGTTACAGTCTAGTAGCACCGTTACAGCATCCCTTATCTTCCGATCTAAGTTTTAGCATTTTGGCATACATCTTTGACAATCACATTCGTTGTCTCTCTCTGCTGTGCATGACATAACCTATATGAGATAACCTGAAAGCAACGTAAAACCTTAAAATGTCTTTTTTTTCAAGTTGCAAAGCAACTAAACTGAGACTATAATATAATATATTATTACTTTTTTTACCAACTGAAAGTGGGCAAAACCCGGATGCGTGTTGAGCCACTGACACCAGGACTGGAGGGTAATTAGTTAAAAACAGGAGAGTAAATATGAGTGATAATGAAGTTTACGGGCAACGTTTGAGAAAGGATGATGCAAGGGCTGAGATTTCAGCATGCAAAGGAAACCTACCAACGTAGAGTGTCCGCGGCCTATCTTAAGTTCGCTGTAGAACGAACACAGATAATCGATTGTACGTTTTTGGTAGCAGAGTGCCTTGTTGATATCCAAAATGGTTACAAAAACAATGGCGGCCGTCGATTAAAGCCGCCCCCCTCCAGGAAGACGTAGCCGCTCATAAAATACCTGCAGGACTCAAGATGCGCCGCGCACACAATAGACTGGGAGAGAACTTCGACATGCAAAGCATTCCAAATTGGAACGGTCTGGATGGAAAATAAGTTGCGACGACAATCAAGGCGTGAACCCTGAACAGTCAGCTTCCATGGATGTCCTCTGGTCGAAAGTTTATGGTGGCATAAGTCAAAAAAGGGTAGGTAAACCGAAGTCAAGCCGTGAAGGATCTTTTAAGTCAGTATCAGTCGATCAAACCTATAATTCTGCGGAGCTCAAGTGGTTCGAGACCCGCCCTTAATTCCAATCGTGCCGAAACAGAATATTTTGTAGACTTAGGCAAAGCCCTGACCGGAATGTCTGGAATATGACGAAACTAAAAGCAAGATGTTGCAGCAGGGACGTAAATACCGTTCCACTAACACTGCAGCCGCCATTGACGTTGTTTGAACAGTATAACGCATCGAATCGCTTCAAAATTTAGCCGATCTGTTTGCCTGTTCGGACTTTGGGACGCTTTATGCAACAATATAGCAATGCATTGTTGTAGGTAGAAGGGAAAATAAAAAATAAAAAAACGACAGTGTCGTTGCCGTGGTAACACCACTACCTGGATAAGTACAACATCGTTTTGGTTGAATGCATGCAGCATTATCAATCAGTGACAATTAGAGCACGAATTCCTCCTGCTGACAAAACAAAAGCGCATAGCCGCAGACCAAATCCTCCGTGTTAAAGCTTAGCGCATGCGTCGTACATGTCTTGGCATGTGTGGTCGCACACACAATGAACCCACACCCGGAGTTTCACGATTGATTGCGTCATACGTTTTAGGATTACAGAAATCTCGATGTATGTAGAAGCGCGCCCCCTCAGTCGGTGTTTCATACTTATCTGTTTAGGGTAAATAAAAAAGTACGGTCAAAAAACACTATTGCAGCGCCATTTTTCGCATGATCATGCCTGGACCTGCGAAACGTGTAAACTGTTCTCACTCGCTTCTCAACTCTCGTACAGTGCGGTACCTTCGCAAACCACCAAGCTAATGCGTAAAAACTCCACCGTTGGAAACAGTTTGATGCCTCCAACAAGATACATAGCAAACCCTGAGCAAAAACAGCAGAACGCTCCAACGTATCTTCTCGGTGAAAGAGACCGCACCTATCGACGCGCCAACCGACTAGAATTCAGTCGACAAGCTCTTACGAGCACTAAAATAATCAACCACCTCAAATGGACTGGTGTTTTCATCAAATGGACTGTTGTGGCCGATAGATGCAGCCATCCTTTGCAAATCCATCAGTTATCGAGGTCGAGGTGTGAAGTCACTGCCGCCTTTTCGAACGAACTGCTGAGTTTGCTGAAGTTCTGACTGATGGTTTTGGAAGATCTGACTGGCTACCGTAGCAATAAATAGCACGCGTGGCGTCCAATGTGGAGTCAAAACTGTCTTCAGCAGACTATTTCTAGCTTCTAGCCGAAAGGGCGCGTTAACACAACTCACCTTCTCGTTCGCCAAACTCTATTTGCTAGTCAACCGTTATTTGTTTAATATTAGTTTCCCGTTTCCACTAAAAGAAATCGGTAATAGATAACAAATTAAATGTGTTATAAATAACAACACGGATATTAAGAACAAAGTGCAACAGTACTTTTAAACATTGCTACAACATTGTTGTCATTTAACGCCATTTCGAAAATTTGCTATTCTCGCTCAAATTACAGCTTCTAGCAGTGAGCAGACGACGACAGAATAAATAGCTGCCCTCAGCGAGAATTCAAAATCCACCATAGCGTCCATTTCGGGGTTAGCGAATCGAGAACAAACCATTGAATGCTGGCATTTAGAAATTAGTCCGTCGTCTTGTACTGCAGTAAAAATTGTTTCTTGTTGTCATAAATCGCCGCTGTCATGTTGCGCGCGTGGTACGTGATGTCGCGAGGCACGAGAAGATCTGCGTTCGCGTTGCTGCCATGGTTACTACGTATGCAGACAACTCGAAAGACGTATTCTCCTGTAAGGGCTCGTTTACGCAACGACTCGCCTATGCATTCTCGCCGCTAGAACTTAATAGTATTGGCAAATGTGTCGTTGCCGGATTAGCGAAATCTGGTATCATTTGAGAAAATACTTGCAGCCTTATAATCCGTGACAATAAGATAAAGAATTGCTCCTTATGAAACAATTTCCCAGTCGCTTCTAAACTCACACTATTAACTGTTTTCGTAGGAGCCTGTGCACCATAACCGCCGCCATGTTGAAATTTCAGGTGATTTCTAGCTTCTAGCTGCGAGAATGCAAAGGCGAGTGGTTGCATAAACACACCCTAAAGGCGAGACGCAACCATCAGATTTAGTATTAACTACGTATGGGCTCGTTTACGCAACGACAGTTTTCTCACTCACTAGCTTTTACTTGATCAGTACTAAATCAGATGCCTGCTTCTCGCCTTTACCGGAGTATGCGGCTTTCGAGTTGAGTAACTATGGCAACGACACAGACGCAAATCTTCTCCTCGTTTTCGTGACACGGCGTACGATGCTTGCAACATTTGAGCGTCGATTTATGACAACAAGAAAACAATTTTTACTTCAGTACAAGACGACGGACTGTTTTTTGTATGCCGGCATTCGATGGTTTGTCTTCGATTCGATAGCCACGAAATGGACGCCGTGTTGGATTTTGAATTCTCGCTGCGAGAAGCTATTTATTCTACCGACGTTTGATCATTGCTAGAAGCTGTACTTTGAGGGAGAATAGCAAATTTTGGAAATAGCGTGAACTGACAACAATCTTGTAGCAATGTTTAAAATGAACACAAAATGCACTTTGTTCGTTATCCGTGTTGTTATTTATAATACATACAATTTGTCATCTATTACCGCATTCATTTTGTAGCAACGGGAAACTAATCATAAATGAATAACGGTTGACTAGCAAATAGCTTTCGGAGAGCGAGAAGGCCTTTTTTTTTAAGGGCGTTTTTAAGCAACGACTCGCCGTTGTATTCACGCAGCCAAACGTTTGAACATGCGTTTTCTTAACGCGCGTTGCCGCTGCGTTTCCGCTACGCTGCCGCTGCGTTGACGCTAGCAATGAGTGCACACGTGACCGTGAACCGCCAGTACGCATCACAGGGGCTCGTCACAATATACGCGAACGTGTACGCGCGCGTTGTTTGTTGGCCCACACGTTCGCGTATATTGTAACAAGCCCCTGTGGTACGCATTCGGCCGCAACCCATTTTGTTAGCCCCGTGTACAAAAAGTTATATTTTCAAACCAATGAGACGATATTGCCTTTTTCGCCTACCTCGTGTACAAAAAATATATATTCAAACCAATGCGACGATATTTGGTACACTCATAATATATATACACTAGCATCGTACCCGGCTTCGCCAGGGGATTTGTTTGCCCCGTGGTTGTTTCCCAGTATTTCCTCGGTGCTTCCTGATCGTTCACTGCAACAGTCAATTTTTCTTTGTGTAACACTCCCCCTTTCCGTCAATCCTCTCCCTCCGCAAAGCAATATCGTAATCAAATAAAGGCTTTAACATAAGCACTGCCCCACCAACGGGCATTCCCCGTTCAGGCCTTTCCCCACTCCCAGTAGCGTGCGAAAAATAACTGTCCTTCGGACATGACGTCATTTAAGGCATGCCTTTGAGATGACCGCGCAGAGCAGATTGTTAGTCGAGGTAACAATGTGCCTATTTCAACTTCTTTTCAGGGCAACAACGTCCCAGTTTCAACTTCAAGCCAAAGAATTGACACACTCGTACGTTTCCATTGTTCCCCCTCCGGGGGTTCCCCCCTCCGGGGTTCATTTCTGCTATGAGACTTTGGTTTTTAATGTAAGATCCTTCGCAGATTAACTAAAAAATTCGGATAAGTTCTTACTTCACAGTGAGTCTTCAATCATTTAATTAATGCAGCAACAGTTCATATTTCAGGGAAGTTCTTTACTCCCCCAATAAACAATTCCATGTCTATTTCTTCGAAATTGGACGTCATTTTCGGTACCGCTTTTGGAATGAACGACGGATGTGTGCACCGCCCAAGTCACACAAGGTACTGAGAGACGTAGATAGCTTTTTTTTTAACGCTGCGTTACCGCTGCGTTGACGGGGAAAAAGTGCGGTGCAAAATAAACGCACGAGCGACGTGTGGTAACGCAACGTCCACGCAACTTTGTGTGCAGTACCCAACAGATGTCACGTAAACCAAACCGCAAATACGGTAAAACGCAGCGTCAACGCACGTTTAAAAAACGGATGTGTGCATCGGGCCTGAAATTCCAACATGACGGCAGTTTTAGCTCTGCCAGCTCGCAACGAAACGAGTCAATAATTAAGTTTGGAAGTGACTGGGAAAATTGTTTCGTCATGAGGAATTCTTTATCTTACTGTCACGAATTATGACACTGCTAGCATTTGCTCAAACGATGTCGGATTTAGCTAATCCAGGTAGCGTTGTTACCATGGCAACGCCACCTTTGCCATCACCATTAATTTTCAGCTGCGAGAATACAAAGGTGAGTCGTTGCATAAACGTGCCCTGACAGCTAGTGAGCGAGAAAACTGTCGTTGCATAAAGCCGCCGAAAGAATGTGGAGCGAAATCATCACTGCATAAAAAAAAAAAAACCGCATTCTTATGTGACTGCAGGAAAAGAAAAGTGACGACGGTCAAATAAATGTATTGTGTGCGCGGCGTATCTTAAGTCCTGGAAGTATTTTACGAGTGGCTACGTCTTCCTGGAGGGAGCGGCTTTAATCGACGGCCGCCATTGTTTTTGTAACCATTTTGGATATCAACAAGGCACTCTGCTACCAAAAACGTACAATCGATTATCTGTGTTCGTTCTGCAGCGAACTCAAGATAGGCCGCGCACACTTTAATACGGTAAACGTAACTTCACTCGATTAGTTTATTCTACGTCTCAAAGAAGTGACTTGTTTGCACTCTCTCCACCTCAAGATAAAACTCCATTCTGGTATTGCCAGTCAGCCTGTACAGTGACACCTGGTGGAGTCAGAAACAGGGAGGTGTCAACCGGACACCTCCCTCCTCCGCCCCGCCTGACCCTGCCATGCAGCGGGCTCATTAATCATCGCTATGTGACGTCTATTTATCATGGACGGATGGTCCAACACTCGGACGGACAAACCCACTAAGTCCGTGGGGAGTGGGGGGGGGGGGGGCAGTCAAATAACTGCTCGTAGGTATGGCAAATACGGATTATTATTTTTTTACATGCCTACAGTAGAATAAAACTTTTCGTTGCAGCTGTGATTGCAGTTTACGGTATAAGCTGAAATGGAGAGGGGGTTAGAGTTAAAAGCTGGAATATTTTCCTTGTTAGGGGATACATTAGTAGGGTGCCATATGTAATTGCTTAGATTTGTGTGATCAGTCCCATGTTCGAGTTAGGCTATAATTGGCACGGCTATTGAATATTTTCCGGCCGATGCACCACTTTTTCCTAGGTATATACAGACAGATATACGGCGTAGGATAAACGGTACACCTCTACGCGGAACTCAAACGGAACTAGGACATCGGGTACGTGAGGGAACTGGGGGTGGTGGAGTTTTGGGGACAAGTTGCTCTAATTCCTAATTAGTGTAAGATAAAAGATAGTCACACTAGTCGTGGTTCAGATTTAAGTAATAGTTATTGGTGAGAAACAAGCGGTTATCGATTTTTTACCCACGTCTGCGATCATTGGGCCAGCTCAGATAGGCCGAGGGTATAGCCCGAGACATATTTGCATTCGAGAGTCGGAACAATAATCGCAGCCGAGGGTTAAAAATCGATAACCGCAAAGTTTCTCACCAATAAATGATTTATACCACGGTTGGGACGTAAAGCTAACTCGTATTTAATTAAAACGTGTTTGTGGTTTGTGAAAATTGCTTCAAGAAATACGGTAATCCATCAATATGTTGCTATGAATGAAGGTCATTCCATTTTAGTTCATGGAGGGAGTGGGTGGTAGACGGACGAGTCCTTTGGGTCAAGTTATGGAGGGAGGGGGGAGTGGGTGGGAAGGAGACACTCGTTTGACCAAATGTCACGCTATATAGTAAGCTCGCTCGTGTTTTCGAAACTGTTTGGAGTGAAAAAACTTCGATAAAAGGTAGCAGGAATAGAATATGACATTGTGCTGGAACATTCTGGCAAGTTATGGAATTCATTTTTTCCGTTTGTAGCTTGAGAATTGTTTACAAAATACGGTAATACGGTATCGGTATGAGTGAAGGTCATTTTAGTTGGTGGAGGGAGGGGGGGGGCGGAGTTATGCGGAGTGAATAAGCTTAGTTATGGGCCAGACTTGTAAAAGTTAGCATGGATAGGATTTCATTCGGGGCATTCCGGCAAGTTACGTAATTCCATTTGTACGATTTCATTGCGTTACTTTTTAATCTTCTGTACAGCCGTACCGGCTGAGAAGACTATTTATTGCAACGACTTTGTCCGCCCGTCCGTCCGTCCGTCGCTTTTTTCAGCTTCGCAATGGTACCAGAAATTGACGACCACTGTTTACAACGTTAGATTCAGTGTCAAAAGTTAGTTAAATAACATGGCAAATTAAAACATCGTTACTTCCTTATAGCTAATAGACTTCTTCGACGTAACTAAATTAAATAAAAACATTTGATCGTCGGATTAAAATCCTAATGATAACACTGCAGCCGTAAAAACAAAAGCATTTTGGCTTCATTTAAAAGTCTCGTCTCATTGTTGCATGAATGAATGAGCTTACTATCGAACTAGATTCTCCATTAGGCCTATCTGCTATACAAAATTAAAACTATAGTTTAAAAATTAGGCCTAAACAAAGAAAATTAGGCCTCTAATCGCGTTACCACGGCAACGTCAAGTTGCTACGAGGAGCTCCTGGCTTCATAAACAACGACTCTCACGTCACTTCCCTACTACCACTGATCTATATAGGCTACGTTGCGCGTTACGTTTAACACTGTAACTGTGTGCCCAAAGGCGAAAATGAATAGGCGTACTATACAAATCAAATCTCCGTTAGCTGCTACTTACGAAATTAGTGCTCCAGGTAAGAATTAGGCCTAAAAGTTAAGAAATACGCCTAAAATCTAAAATAAGCGTAAAAGCTAAAATATTTTTAACCGGCAGTTCTGATGGTTACTGCTTTTAGATTATATAATAGCGATAGCTGTTGCAATGCGTGATAGAGGTGTGCGTCTCACCATTGGTAGTGGCAGAACTGTACAGAAGACAGGATGCGACTAGGTAGTCGCTCCAGCCACTTGTTTACACGTTGTTTTTGGTTGTTGGTGTGTGCGTTCCCGGTCGTGTGGTCCGGTAGTGTCAAAAGTGTGGGTTATCGGCAAAAGTGTGGGATAACTTGATAACCCAGACTTTTTGCAATGGCGCACACTTCCGGTCACGGTTAACGAGATTTAATGCACGGTGGTGACGTCACGCTAACACCTGCCCATGCTAAAAGTGTAGTCGTTATATATACGGTTAATCTGAAAACCCACACACGTCACCGTGGGTAAATTTTGATAACCCACACCTTTTTGTAATCTAACACGTTTTCGGGGGTCTACACAACCCCTGCTCCACCATGTGACATATAATGACCGACTTTGCAAAACTACCGTACACAACACAAATTCAACCAGCACACCCCATTGAAACCAGCATAAACAGACACATTTGCTACCTGCAACATTTTTCGTACTAATACGGAAAAAAAACCTCGCGTACTATGCTATGCCCCTACCCATAGAGGAATGGCCCAACCCGACAACCTTTTGTCCCGACGATACGAAAACTAGGCTACTGACACTTTGAAATACACCTAAAAACCTACGAGACTCACAAGCGAATAGTGCATTTTATCTTATTTAAACTAATAAAGTAGAAAAAAAATAGTTTTACCTTAAAACACTCCCTCCCTGACTCTTGACCAACAAATTATCGCGAATCAAGCTAATATCATGACATGACATTGAGAGGAAACTCAACAAAAAGAATAATGTAGTCATATAAAAATAGCGTTCAAAAGCCCCTATGCCTTGTTCATACCTACATTTTAAGCTATAAAACTTGAAAATCGGTTCATTGGTTCAATCTCTAGGTGACAGCAAAATTTCCCAACAAGAAGAAGAATAACAAGGATACTGTAGTTACATCAAAATAGTGTTCTAAAAGCCCTAGGCCTTGTTATAACTATACGTTTTAAGCTATCACTTTGAAATCGGTTCATTGGTTCAAACTCTAGGAGAGAGCATAACTTTCTCAACAAGAAGAAGAACAACAACAAAAATATTGTAGTCACGTTAAAACAGCGTTCAAAAGGCCCTAGGCCTTGTTCATACCTACGCTTTAAGTGATAAAACCAGTCCCGGAGCAAGGTGTTTGTGCGCCCGGGGCCAGTAGCTCATTGAGCACCCGCTTTAAGGCTATAATACAGCACAATGCAACCTCCCCCTCCCACATGCCTCTTCCCAAATCTACACCCAAAAAAACCTATCACAGTGCCACAAAGATAATGCCAGCACACTGAAAACACGAATCTGACGTGAAGGGGTGAGGTGCGTGAGACAAAATCATTTGTCTACGTTTGAAGGATTACAATCTTAATATTTAGTTTATGTAGTCCTCTAACAAGAACACAAACTTTGGCAACAAATGTTTAATTGTCGGCGCGGAATTTGGGCTTTGTTCACAATAAAAATGTTAAAAAATTAAAAAACATTGGGAGCTGCCACAAATTGTGGACTTCATAACATACACTATATTGGATGATTTTTCAACATGGCGGCTGTGAGAAGTCCAGTTTTTTTGGCGGCTCAAACTTTTTTTAGTGTTTTACCATTTTTATTGTGAACAAATCTGAAATACCGGGCCGAAAATTAAGTATTTGTTGCCAATTTAATGTCCTTGTGAGTTTTCTTGCCAGTCAGAGGGTACCTCTACCATAAACTAATGCTGCAATTGAAAAAATTAATTTTTCAAGACAAACTGTATTAAGCTAGACTTCGTCAACAGAGCAGTTATTAAAGTTCAAATTTGTTCAATGTTTTTTTGGGAGGTGGGGTTAGCATTTTCGGTGCCTTTTCCCCTTTCGGCGCCCGGGGTGGCCACACCCTTGGCCCCCCCCCCCCCCCCCTCTTGCTCCGGCACAGAACAAAACATGAAAAATAGGTTCATAGGTACGATTTCCAGGTGAGGACAAAGTCCCAACAACAACAATCACAAATGGCCATGCTGTGGAGGTTCAATTATTGCCATTAAAATCTTTAATGCAGTGAAACAGTTATGACACAGCTCCAAAATACAGAATTACGTTGGTGTATGGCAATTCTGGGAGAAACTATAGGGTTTCAAAGTTTGTCATTTAACATGGAAACTCATTCTCAGGATGGGCCTTGATGGAGCGATTTTTGACGGCTTTGGCACTTCGTAACGCGTTATCTTCCTTCAAATTTCGGTCTGCCAGTTTTAGTCTCATGATGGGCTCTCCTATCTATTCGCATGCATACGACTGTTCACATCCATAACGTTCGTAATTTCGTTCCCTGAACTTATTATGGAAAGCGATAAAGGCTTAACAGTCTAGGATTTCTATTTTATACTTCGACTTTTGAAAACCACAGCGTATTATTTAACGATCTTGGTTATGACCCTGCCTCAACAAAACTGCCACCTAACTCAACCTTTTCCGCCCGGCCATTACTGTTCTCAGCGCGTGCGTTACGGAGGGAAAGACAGTCTAGGAAAGAACTCATGAAGAAGTCGCTTTGCAGGGCGCCAGTAATGGCGGCTTCCAGCAGCGATCTTCGCACGGCGGCAGCCATTTCCGAGACGGAGGGGAAGCTAGAATCATTTGTGATTTATTGCTTAAAGCGCTGTCCACTTCCCCTGCCCAGCCGCCCTCCTCCCCCTCCCTCCCTCTCTAGGCTGTTAACTCCGTTCCTTTTTATAACTTGTATTCGGATTCAAGTATTAAATGGCAGCCAAACTTCTCCACGCTCAATTCATTACCATTAATCATGCCAGGCGTGTCTCTTTATTAGCTTTCCTATTGGTCGGTCAAGTGTCATGTGACCTGCTAGGCGAAGACAGTGGATGCATCTGGAGTAGTTACACCAGCGCCGCCAACCAACTCAGTGTCAGAATGCGTGGTCGGCTTGTGAAACAAGGAAGGACTTGAGGTCTCAACGCCCTAATGTTCCCAGACGCACGACGATGTTTTTTGACGCCCAAGAACGCCTCCGCGGCGGCATTTAAGGCCATGAATCATGCGCCTCGTGACAAACAAGGCTCTTAAATCAATCGCGTGTCGGCTATATTCGTACTTGAACAACCGCCACCACCACCATCACCGACACACACACACAACACCTCGTGGACAAGCGCTTCAAACTCACAAATTCCACAGATGAAAATCCATGCGTGAGCAATTCAGGCTATTT
Source organism: Lithobius niger (assembly GCA_023313725.1). Classification (NCBI taxonomy): domain Eukaryota; kingdom Metazoa; phylum Arthropoda; class Chilopoda; order Lithobiomorpha; family Lithobiidae; genus Lithobius; species Lithobius niger. The sequence continues at coordinate 16,133 of JAHWFP010259008.1, read as the reverse complement.
TAAAGGTACATTCATCCCAACGCCAATTTTCGCGATCCTCCACATCAAGTACGGCCCCACAATTCCATTTATGATTTACTTACCGTTAGTCTTTCCCTTGCTAAAAATCCGGTTTAAAATGTGGCGTCTAGGAGATTTTCTGTTGAATATTGGGAACTGATTTAATAGCATCCTGCGATTATTATATGATCCTTAAATAAATAGACATAAATCGCTGAAAATAATATTAAGGAAAATTGGAAATTAGCCAATAGCGAAAATCATACACTAAAAATAATGTAGCGATTTCTTCAGCGATTTATGTCTATTTTTTTCTCCTTTATTGAGCCTTGTGAGTGTATGATTTGTCTTCCTTCTCCATTGTTTATGGCCGAGTGAATTTCGGTAGAATGGAGCCCTGGTCACGGTTGTGACCTCAATAACGGGTCCAGTGAATTATCTTTATGCCAGTGGAGGATGTGGCCATAGCGATTAAGGAGCTATGCAAGTGATCTGGGGGCGAACTGGGTAGCCGGTTCGAATCCGGGTCATGCCACTCCGACGAAACGTAAGTGCATAAAGGGGGCTTACTGAACTACGTATTAATAATATTATATGATCCTTTATGCGCTTACAATAACCATGGCGTTTCATCTGTGCATGTAAATGTACTAATCTATAATCGTTTACTAATAATTACCATGAGATCAAAAATATAAAAGACTAAGGCGGCAAAAATTAAAATTGTTTATGCTAATAGATTGCCAAAGAAAAATTGTAAGATATACCCTAAAAAATTATAAAGTGTGATTTTAAAATACGAAAATCATTCCGGTGTGTGACGACATAATTTTTGCGTTCATGGTGTTTCGCCTACTACACCCAAGGCCAACTTAGGTAGAAGCTGCGTTTCTCGCTTCGAGGAACGCAGCTACTATCTTAGTTGGCCTTGCATTACTACGCAGTTTCCGCGAAATGGTGCGATGGTAACATGCGCGGCTAGCGATCTGCACGTGGCTGTTATAAGGTAGGCAGAATGTACCTTTAAGTAGAGGCGATGAACAGAGAATAATTGGAAATGAAATTTTTACTCTTCGAGCGTTTAGTTGAAGAAGGGGGTCGCAGCTGTACTAGAAACAAAGCATACCATTCCTTCGCAATCTGCACTCCTTCCGGCGTTTGCCCGAAGCCGGTAATGCCAACATGGCGCCAGTTAACTACCTGTTGTCGTCTGAATGAGATTCGCGACAGGCCAATTCTACAATCTGTTTATTTATTTATTTATTTTAGTTACAAAATTATCGTAACGCCCGATAAAGAGCATAACTGGAATTTCAGATTAAAACATCAATTTTAAAAATGGAAGAAACAGGGTCGCGCTTAGTGCACACCATTCTCACCAATCGTAAGATACACATACCATAATTCATAATTTCCGTCATAATCTCTCCTGTGGTGTGCAACGAAGGCAACGCTTATGTTGAGCAGGTTGCCACAAATGTGAAAACGCTGTGTACTAGAAAAAGATGCAAACGTCAATTTATAAAATCAAACAGCTACAGAGCAGTGATACGACGTAGTATTATTGTATAAAGCTCTATGCTGGAGCCTTAATGGGTTAGCTGCAAGGAGCACTGCAGAGAGAAACAGAAGGGCGTCATACTGAAGCCGATGCTGTGAAGAGTGATTTCTTAGACCTAAAACGCGCGATTTTTGTTGTTGGAGAAAACAACGTTATCTTAAGCCTAAGAAATCTACGAAAGCCTACGATTGTGTCGTCACAAACCGGAATGATTCTCGTATTTTAAAATCACAATTTATAATTTTCTAGGCTAGTGTCTTATAATTTAGCTTCGGTGATCTATTGGAATAATTAATTTAAATTTCTACCGCATTAGTCTATTAGATTTTAGATCTCGTGGTAATTACTAGAAAATTAGAAGATGTACACACAGATGAAACGTCATGATTATTGTATGCGCGCAATGCATGATTTATTGACGGATCGTTAGTAAATAAAGTTATATTATATTCAACAGAAAATCTCCTAGACGCCACATTTAAAAAAGGACTTTTAGCAAGGGAAAGACTAACGGTAAGGAAATAGACATTTGAGGCCGTACTTGATGTGGTGGATCGAGAAAAATGGCACTGGGAGGTATATCCCTTTAAGCCTATATAACGTGTTATTTTTGTTGTTGGAGAACACAACGTTCTTTTAAGCCTAAGAAATCCGCTCTCAAAGCACTGTCTTGACTAGAAGTGCCGTTTTTTCCCTTACATTTTAAATCTAGTGCACCTTGTAGCTATTACCTCCAAATTGTATCTCGTAGCCAAAATGACGTCACATGACGCTACTCTGTAGGCCTACCAGCTCAAGCACCTGTAGCTTGTTCTAACCTCTGTGTTTATCATTGATTAGAGATAACACTAAACAATTTGGAGATAACTCTAAATGAACTAGCGAGTTCACCTAATGATTTAGTGATATCTGTAAACTATTTTGAGATATGTTTAAATGATTTGGAGGTATTGCTAAAGGATTTGAAGACATCTCAAGGTCAAGCACCTGTAGCTTGTAATAACCTCTGTGTTTCGCAGTGATTTAGAAGTATTTAGTGATATCTCTAAC
>JAHWFP010259008.1:0-13512 GCA_023313725.1 Lithobius niger | reverse complement strand
GAAGTATTTAGTGATATCTCTAACTCATTTGGAAATATGTCGAAATGATTCGGAGATATTGCTAAAGGATTTGAAGATATCTCTAAATCATTAAAAAATATCTCCAAATAATTAAAACAAAACTCTAAATCGGAGCATGCAACTGGTAGTGAGCTCTAAATGAATGCAGATATCTCCAGGTGTTTAGAGATATCTGTAAATCATTGCTAATATCTCTAATGACTTAATTTCAAATGATTTAGCCAGAACTCCAAATGATTTACTGATATCACTAAATCATTTACTGATATCTGTAAATGAATGCAGATATCTCCAAGTTACTGCTAATTATTTAGAGATGATTAAATGATTTGGAAATATAGCTAAATCATTGGTATTTATGGAATTTAACCGAACCACCCTAAATCACTCAATTTTGGTAGTTACCGACACAATTCTTCAGGTATTTATGGAGTTTAACCGAACCACTCTAAATCACTTAATTTTGGTAGTTACGAGGTATCTCTAAATCATTGCTGATATCTCTAATTACTTATTTTTAAATAGAATGACTTGCCATACTAACGTAACAACCATTTTGACGATTATAACAAGCCCTCTAGGGCTATAAACGCAAGAGTTGGCAAAGTCAGGCTGCTACGGAGAAAGTGCTACACACCGAGATCCTGAAAAAAAAAGTAAATTCTAAAGTATCACCTCCTATCTACTACTCCAACCAAACTGGTTTCAGAAAGCAGCATCTCCTTTCCTCTAGAGATTATAGTTAGGCATAAACCTGTCGTTAATCCAAACTATTTTCGAATGCAAAGAACGCAAGTCTGGAGGTGCACACAAATCTACCATGAGGAGGAAGCCTTTGACTCTAAATACTCTTCCAGCAGTGCTTCGTCTCATTTCAAGCAGCCATTTCTTGTCAGCACCCGTGTCAAAGAGACCGCTTAAGCAGACAATACGACATTAGGCCTAGGGCCACGCAAATGGGAAACGCGACTCCTTTCCCCCGAGCTTCTCACTGTTTTTATATTTTTATTATTCAATTTATTATTATTTTTTTTTCCTTTTTTAGCTCGTAAAAACCGCCTTTTAAAATTAATATTACAGGGCTACGACGCTGCGGCTTAACTGGCGTGTCGAATGCGCCTGCGCGGCAATGGCGTCAGAACAGTAGCGACACCACGCTGCGAATCCGATTGCTGAGGCGTCTGAGACATTCTTTACGGCGCCAAGGACTACATAAATTCGTATTAATTTTTGCTTCTTGTGCGGTATGTTAATTGAAATGGCCCAACTTTTTTGGTCCAAGACTAATCCATTATTTTTTTTTTTGTTTTGTTTCTTTTCAGGATGAATTCAGGGTAATTCCAACTAGTAGCGGATGATCTAGATTCAAGCCCAGGGGCGTCGATTTTTCCAAGGGGAGGTGGGTGGGCGAAAGACACGAGATAACCAAAATGTCACCTTTTTCAGGTGGGTGAATTCTTTAAAATTTTTTGGGGGGGAGGCGGGCTGGGGGGACGATTATTCTCCTTATTGAGTTTCCCGTGTATTTTTAAAAATCTCCTTGGAACGCTTACAAGAAGTTGTGTCCTTATGCTTTCCCTCCCCAGTCTCCGATCAAGCACTCCTTTAACATAGTTGAATCTAATATCTTAATTTTGCTAGGGCGATAGGGAGGGAATCGGCATACCTATAACAATGGGACCAATGGTAAAAGGGTCAAAGGGTTTTAGCGAGCGTTAACCGCACCCGGTCATCTGCCCGACGAAGCCCTAAGGCCCTATGTCTGCAACACCCGGAATGGATTCTCAATGGACCAATGGTAGACAGGAAACATAACAAAGCCAAAAATAGTATACCAATTTTAGTTTTCTGTATAGGGCAGTGACACGACGTAGTATTATTGTATATAACTCTATGGTGGAGCCAGTTACTGGGTTAGCTGCAAGGTGCACTGGTGGGGGGAAAGAAGAGCGTGTTACTGAAGCCAATGCTATTAGACTGCATTTCTTATAGGCCTAAATCGCGATTTTTGTCGATTTGTTGGCAGTTGCTGACATTTTTAAGCAAGTGGAATCTTTATTTTCCAATTACAACCTAAGCAGCATAAGGGATTGGAGAAAACAACGGTTTTTTAAGCCTACGAAATCCACTCTCAAAGCACTGGCTTGACCGTGTTTTAGTGCCGTTGTTTAACCCAATTCGATCTAGTGCCCCTTGCAGGTATCTCTCTTGTAGCAATATGACGTCACTTGACGCTGCTTTATAGGCGAAACGTGTGAGAAGACTATTGCAACCACTTTGTCCGTCAGTCCGTTGTCTTTTTCAACTGCAGAACGGTACCAGGAGTGCCCACCCGATGGTTCTATGGGTAAGCATGAAAACAAAAATGCACTTTGTAAGGATAACACCATCTCTGGTATACTTTATGTCCACACCCATGATAAACTTTTAGGAAGGGGTGCCACCTGAAGGCTGTCTAAATACCACTTGGTGGCCATTTTGTTTTTAAAGTGGCCGCTATACAACACACACATTCAAAATCGTACTAATGTATGTAGTTTGGTGTCGAATGGCAGGTTTTAAGGTGTGCCGAATTTTAAAAAAAAATGTTCTAAATAATTGCCAGGACTCCACACGACGAGATGTCCAAAATGGCGGCCAAAATGCTGGCAAAATTCAAGTGTTTTTACCATAATATTAAAATATACTTACTGAGTAGAGGGAGATTTGAATTATTTCTCAAAAACGTGAGTTCGTTTGCAATGACTCGTAACTAGGAAATACCAGGTCAAATCCGTAGTGTATTGTATTGTGTTCGTAATTAGAAGCTAAGTTGTGACTGGTTCTCTGTGCTGAGCACTGCATTTTTCTTCAATCCACCATAAGTTACATCTTTAAAGTGATGCGGTAGCAGTTCTAATTAAGATAAGTGGATGTAGGCCTATTTAGACTTAGATATCAGGTGGGGATGTATATTTTCCAACTGGGATAATTTCAGTGATTTATTACTGGGAGCTAAGCTATACGGCAGTTTACGATGTAGATGTGCATTTTGCGTCTATTTACCACAAGTTACATCTTTAAACTGCTGCAGTAGACGTTCTAATTAAGACAAATACATGTAAGTAGGCTTAGATGAAAGATGGATAAGTATATATTGGAACAAGGGTAATTAAAACGATTTATTGTCATTAGGAGCTAAGCTACGGCAGTTTATCTATACTGTGGTGTGCTTTTTGCGTCTATTTACATCTTTAAACTGCTGCAGTAGACGTTCTTTTTATGATAAATGGATGTGATTAGGCTTAGATGAAAGATGGAGATGTATATTTTCGAATAAGGGCAATTAGAACGGTTCATCGTAATTAGGGGATAAGCTACAACTGTTTATCGATGTAGCCCATGCTTTATTATTCAATTCACCAAATGTTACATCGTTAAAGTGACGATGTGGCAGATTATGATAAATGGATGTAATTAGGATTATATGAATGGTGCGAAATGTATATTCCAACATAGGTAAGAGAATGGTTTATCGTGATTAGCAGATAACCGACAAGTGTATATCTGTGCTGCAGCTTCATGCTTGCTTCAATTATCTCTAAGTTACATCTTTAACGTCATGTGGCAGTTCCAATAATTATTAATGGATATATTTTAATTACACTTGTTGGAAAAGATATATCTCCATTTATCATCTAAGCCTAATTATATCCGTTTATCTTAAATATAATGACTACTGCAGCAGTTTAGATATAACTCGTGATAAATAGACGCACAAAGCACAGTGCTACAACATAGATAAACTGCCGTAGCTTAGCTCCTAATTACAATAAATCGTTTTAATTACCCTTGTTGGAAAAGATACATCTCCTTCTTTCATATAAGCCTAATTATATCCATTTATCTTAATTAGAAAGGGCTACTGCAGCAGTTTAAAGATGTAACTTATCGTGAATTGGAAAAAAAATGCACTGCTATACAGCATAGAGAAACAGCTGCAGATTAGACCTAATTACTAACACACTATATAGTACTACGGATTTGACCTGGTGTTTGCTGGTTACTACTTACTAGTCATTGCATACGAATTCAAATTTTTTAGCACTAATTCAAATCTGCCTCTACTCTATAAGTATATTTTAAAATTACAAAAACGACACTAGTATTTCGCCACCATTTTGCCCGCCATCTTGGATATCTTGTCGTGTGGAGTCCTGGCACCTTTTGAGAGCATTTTTTTGAATTGGGCAAACATTAAAACCTAGCAATTGACACCAAACTTAGTACATTAGTACGATTCTGAATATTTTGTATTGCATAGCGGCTATTTTAAAAACAAAATGGTCGCCATGTTGGTTTTTGGACAAGATTCAGGTGGCACCCCTTCCTAAAAGTTTCTCATGGGTGTGGACAAACACGGGAGATTGTGCTATCCTCACAAAGTGCAGTTTTCTTGAAAAATTTGCTGCTTACACGCAGGACTACACATGCCAAGAATGAACCTGCTCTGTGCATCGCATCCCAACTTTGCTAACTATGCTTCGTGCATCTCATCCCAACTAAGCGTATTATGTATCTAGGTCATATCGATAGCTGTTGCAGTGCGTGATAGAGTTGTGCGACTCAGCATTTTCGGAAGTGGCAGAAGTGCACAGAAGACTAGTTACGACTAGGTAGTCGCTGCAGCCGCTTGTCTTTTTTTTTCGTTTTTTTTTTTCAATTCAGTAAAGTGTAGGACTGAACTGAGCTTAATTTAGAGGTTCGAGGAAAGGAAAGGCACACCAACATCCAACACAAAAATAAGAGACGGTTCGTACACGTCTGTAAATTTAAAATTCCAGGACTCTTCTTCCAGGATTTTTCAAGGACTGGTGAATTAAAATTCAAGGGCCAGAAATGAGTAATTACGAGTAATTTCATATGAATTTGTTAAATATAAAATCTTATCAACATTGTGTGTTAAGATGTGACAGATTTCGTTTCATTAAATGGCATTGGCGTTACAGTTATTTTTTAGTTATTTTTTATGTTTAAATGCTATGTATTATATACCGATTTTCTGACACAACAAACAGAAACTTGATTTTCCGATGTGGCAATTTCCAGGACTATTCCAGGGCTTAAGGGACTTTTCGAGTTTTTCAAGGACTTTTCCAGACCTGGAATTTCTTTTTTGTGTTTCAGGTTTTCAAGGGCCCGTACGAGCCCTATAAAAGGAGGAAAAGGTGCAGAGAGAGAACTATTCTGTGCGCGGCAAATCATGAGTCCTGGAAGTATTTTACGAGCGACTACGTCTTCCTGGAGGGGGCGGCTTTAATCGACGGCCGCCATTGTTTTTGTAACCATCTTGGATATCAACAAGGCACTCTGCTGCCAAAAACGTACAATCGATTATTTGTGTTCGTTCTGCGGCGAACTCAAGATAGACCGCGCACACTTTAAGTTCACGTTTTTCCCTGTGGGTAACTAAAATTTTTTCACCAAATGAACGTCTACGAGGGGAATATAATAGGGATGGTACCGGGAGCTAAAAGCAATCTTTTTTTTTTCTTTATAAATTAAGGAAAGCCTATGACTGAATTGAGATGTCCTACCAAAGGCAAGGCACAGTAGAGCCTGAGGGTTGAATTAGGGAGCACAATAATAAAAATAAGAGACAAAGGTAAAAGGAGGATGATATATAGGTAAATTGGGAATAAACCACCGACGGAAATTGTTCAATACAAAATAAAACAGTATCTTTACTTAACATTACATAAAACTTAACGCTGTATGGTGGCTACATAATAACGTAGTATTGCGATGATTTTCGCTGAGTGGCTTATTATTTCCAATTTACCTTTATGTAATTTACAGCAATTTATGATTTACTAGACGAAGCCCGTGCTATCCACGGGGCCGGTTGTGAATTAAGTTTACAGACACACGTTTCCCGGCACATTTTTCCCGACAGTTTTCCCGACATTTTTCGTGCCCGTGCCTCGTACATCTTATTGTGAGCCGTATGTGAGGTGATCGACCGATCCCTCCCGGCTGCACTTGCCATGCTGGTAAAATGGAAGAGTCCACTTGCAATGCGGGCGTGAGGAGGGGGAAGTTATTGTTCGGCCTTTTTTTCTTAACTGCTCAGCCGGATCCAGCATATAATGATTTATAAGGATCCGTACGAGGATTTCTCCTTCGTTGAGCCTATGAGTATGTATATTGATTTGTATTCCCTTTCCATTGCCTATGACCAAGCACATTCGGTCGAATGGAGGCGTGGTCACGGTTGTGACCTGAATAACGGGCTCAGTGAGTAATCTTTACGCTAGTGGACAAGTGGACGTATCAGTAAAGCGGTTTGTTAGTTATGTGGTGATGAATTGGTTCGCCCGCTCGAATCTGGGTCATACCTCGTGAATGAAAAGTAAATTCATAAAAGTGACTGACTGAACCTCGTTATTTCTAGTGTCTGATTTTCGCTGATGGCTTTATTTCCAATTTACCTTTGTATTATAACAGGGTTTTATGATTGTGTATTTATTATCAGGAGGAAGATATACAGGGTGAAGCAACTAAAGTGTTACGAGCCGATATCCTGTGAATGGCTAATGAGATAATAATAATGATAGAAATGCAATGACGGGTATGATGGGGGTGGGGGGACGTTTACACGAGAAAAAACGAATGACCTTGATTTGATATTTCGAGGGCATCCTCGTCGTATCTTCCAAACGAGATACGATAAGGCAAAAAAGTAAATTAGAAGTGGCTTCGTATTGTTTATGTACTATTCTTTGCTATGGAAATAAAATTAAAAAAAAAAGGTAAACTGGTTGTAAAAGCAAGTGGCAAATGCGAATTTATTCACTACGAGTTTGCCATCAGTATATACCTTAACGCAGACAATTGCATACTACTTTGCTCTCTGCACTCCGACCAAAAGAAGACACAGCAATTGTTCTCTACTACGTGACGAAATGCCCACCGTACGGAAAGCCTAGTAATCGTCACCGTAACTGCCCCGTCATGTGTACGGCTGCCAAAATGCACAACGGTTTAGCAGCGAAGCCGATTCTTGCTTAAGGGGAGACTTGAGCATACCTCGTATCTTTCTCGAGATTCCGTGCTTGAAACTTGACTTTGATCACCGGTTGAAGTCTGAGTTTTCGTTCAGAATACCATTCTCAAGTACGGCTTTAAGTTACTCAAGATTGGAATCAGTGCTCGAGTTAAGAAGTATGGTTACAGAATACCATCGCGTACTTAAGAAAGTTCTCGAGTTCAAGTCAAGTACTAAGTCAAAGTTCGGAATACGGGCCTAAGAGTCTGTCTGACTAGCTGCACAGCTGGCCGTGCGCATTTTGGAAATGTGACTACTGAGATATGCCACTAGATGGCTAGCTGCGGGCATGTTTCAAATGTCGTTGCACATTGTCGATTGTAAATTGTGCATTGCGCATTAAAGCGTTTCTAATTCATTTTTTTTTCACGAGCGGAGCGCGACTGGCGCCTATCGGTTTATTATATGGAAAGCATTAGTATCCAAGAATTACTTAAAACGATGAAACCAGTTCCATTATTTTAATTCACTTTGTTCCTCAAAAAAATTACATTATTCTTCCTTAACAGTAATTAAAAAAAAAAAAATTAAAAGAAAAAAGATGAAAATAGCTCTCTATAGAAACAAACGGCTCCTCAGCAACAATTTACTTTTACGAGCTTTGAACTCTTTGCAGTTGAGTATTTGGCGTGCAAATCGGGTTCGCCACGCCCCCGAAATTCCGGCCTTGGGGTTTATGAGGTCCGCGCTGCACAGGAATGGTCATGGCCATAAAATAAGATGAGAAGAAAGGGTTGAATTTACGGCGCATCGTCGTGTCATACAACATAATATACTGCCTGAGAATGGGATGGAAAAAGCGACGGTTCCACTCCGAGAATCTTGTTAAAGCACAACTCTTAACGACACCTGTACGGAGACGTGTGCAGGCAGACCAACAACCTCATTGAACCCCAAACTGCATCAAATTAATGGCCAATTAATGAATTATCAGACTTATAGTGGATTGGTTACCGGGATTGAAGCCTTCCTAACAGAAAGTAGTGGTCATTGTGGCTGAGCGGTGAGAGAGCTCAGCCTGGTTGCTGGAGGTCTGCGATCTGGTCGAACCCCTGGAAAGGGTATCTTGGCAAAGTCCCCGCCAGGACTGCCGGCCAGGGTAGCGTGAGAGGCTACCACGCTCCTTCAGCGGCTATGGGAAATATTCTGGTAAATTCTGGACAATCTTTCGGCCCCTACGATGATCGGAGGTTTCCCGGTTCAAATCCCCGGGTTTACCCCTCTCTTTACCAGATATTTCTTTTCTTCTTCTCTCAAAAAATTTTTGCCAATGTTCAAAATTGAGCCGGTTCACCCACACGAGCATTAAATTGCTTCGGTTGACTTAAGGCTCAAAGAAATTAATTTAAAAAAAAAGTTGTCGGCGCCATTTTATAAGATGAAAGGCCAATTTCCAGTAGTTCTGCTAGGGCCTGTTTTTTTTATCCTTTTTGTTTGTTTCATACTAGAAATTGTTTGTTCTGAATTCTGATATCACTACTTTGATTGGCTGAAACTTGGCGGGTTCGTTCACCCGTTTGGATTTTGTTTCAGATTACGCTTTCTGCAAAGACGGCCAGTGTACGGATGATTTAACGTTTTCTTCATTTGGTTGAATAATACAACGGTTACAAGGTAAACATTTCTTGTTCTTGAGCCTGGTTTGGTAACCCAGTCATTCACGACGCAAATAGATAGTACCAATACACCAGGAAGGTAAGAAAGATTGGTAAACACATCTACTGACAGAAATCTCTTCAAGAAACTTAAGACAACGGCCAGCACTTAGTTGCATCTGAATGCTTCCATTAGCATGATCAAAAATAATATTGCAAAGCAAGTGCAAATATCGCTTCATGTGTACTCATACAATGAGTTGTATGGAGAAAGTTAAAAGTGAAGTAAAGCCTAGGAGTACATAGTCATTTACGAAACGTTTGGTGACTTGATTTTTGCAACCCCACTATGCCCGGTACAAGGAAGAACACCAGAAAGGATGGTGATTTCAGGGTTTATTCCAGGGCCATGCGGTCTATCGTTAGATGTTGTCCAGTGGTTCAAGGATGCTCTGATCAGGGCTTCTAGCAGAAGTGGCACGCTTCAAAAAGAGTTCTAGCTGGTTAGGGAACTAGCTCCCGGAGTGAGGCTGAAGGGGGCTGCAAGGCCTTAAGTACCTAGAGCTGCAGCCAGTACCCGCCACCGGTGGTGCAAGGTACTTCCTGTACTATATCCTGGTATCCCATGAACCATCTCTGCTAGCAGCTAACCCTAGGGGCAGGCAAGGCCAGAGCCATCCTGACCACTGATCTCCAGGGACTGCACCATGCATCACAGTACATAGCATAAACATTAGTAAAGACAACATTAGTAAAGATACAGAGTATACAGAATACGTAGCATGGAGCAAAATACTTCAAAATGTTACAGATATCTGATCGATTTTGACTGGTTTGTAAAAATCTTGTATAATCGTTTCAAATTTTGAAGATTTTTTCTTCCGAGAATTGTAGTAGCTTTCTAATTGTACCAATGATTTTTTGATTACTCGATTTTAAATGTTGGGCAAAAGAAAAAACCGAAACACCCAAGATAGCCATATTTCTACGAAGACTTGAGCTAGGCAAGACAGGTCCACTTCAGCTGCAGGCAGCCTTACACTGTTGTGCTGCATGGTGACAGCTGCTAGTGGCAGAAATTGGCACTACACACTTCAAATTATATGCTGGAGGACAGATAATAAACTTCCTGGTTGGCCTGATCTAGCAGTTACTAACAACTCAAGGATGAACAGTGCATCCTTCGCCAACAAGGAACAGTAGAATTGGACCTACCAGTAAGTCCTTCGTCAATCTGGAAAAGTAGAGTTGGACTTTTCGTCAATCTGGAAAAGTAGGGTTGTACGTAGCGACACGTCCCTCATCAATCAGCAAAGGTAGAGTTGTACTACCAGAAAGAAAAGCTATCTTGCAATTCGAGCAGTTCACAATGGGGAAAATACAAATTCCCAAACTAGCATAGTATGTTTCCTATTTTCAATAATAAATAAATAAACAAATGAAACAACATTTTCAGGGTATTTTCTTTTATTCTACAAATACCTGGCTATTCTCAATTCAAGTATTTAACTAGAATTGTCATTTTGCAGAGAATACTTCACAAACTAAAAATTCATAAACAACAAAAACAAAGTAGAAGAAGAAAAAAACAATTTGTACACCAGAAACATTTTCACGCAGGCCTAGGGTTGAGCTTTTTTTTTTTTTTTAGGTAAAGTGTAAGGAACTAGTGAAGTGCGGAGACGTGGGTCATAATAAGAGAGCAATTCAGATCATTTGGCCATTTTAAACTGTCACATGGAAGGAAAGCCATCACCTTTTATTAGCAGTGTTGCGCGGTATCAAGGTTTTGCAGGATGTTACAATACAATTCTGAAAATGGCGGTCCACGGTAATATCGCGGCAAAAAAAGGGAGGAAAAAATGGGTGCTATTATCCTACATTATCGAATGGTACGTGATACAATTTGCATTTTATGCACCATGGGTACAACTTGAGCACTAAAACATCAACACTACGTACGTACCGGTTTCACCCCTCCCATTGTACAACCCAGAAGAAATCTTAGATTTTAGTTGCTCATGCAAAATTCAACATCTCCATAGTAATTGTGCGACTCAGGTTGGTGAAAAGAATTGTTGACATCCCAAAAAAGAATGCAAAACTTAACATGGCGAAAGAAGCAACTGTGGTCTTTTTTACCATCTATACCACAAGTACCAGTATACCGTGCAACACCAGCTTTTAGTATTAATGATAACAGTATTGCAAATAAAGTGTCTTATACAATAACCATCTATGAAGTCAGATGTGAGTTGCCTAGTTAAGACATGCATGGTACCACTTCCCCAAGTCAGTGAATGGCTCCATGCATCAACAATTAACATACAAAATCGTGCTATGTATTTGCGGAGGCGGCCTCATGCGTTGTCTTATAACAGTACGGGTCGTTAGTAGAAAGTTACAGTTAAGTAGTCTTATTAGTATGTAGCCATTTACCAAACCTTTGATCAATGATATGAAATAACGTTGTGTTTGTTTGATGAGGAAAGACTACGAAAATAGGTTTCAAATAATTCGCCCAATCAGTGAACCACGAAAATATTCTAAGGAAAATAGGAGTGTTGAAGACTTGTATAAACGTACGATCTTGGCGTTACAAACAATCCTAAACGCGAAGCAAGCTTTTGAACTCAGATTTAAATTGGGGAACCAACCAGTGACCAAATCACGGACCAAAATGCCTTTATTGATGTGCCCTTATTAAGGTCACAACTGACCTTGGGTAAACCACAATTACTACGTAAAACACGATTATGCAAATACGATCCAATCACTTCAAGTTCAGCCAAGTTGTCTTCAGAATTTGAAGGATGGCATCATTTTCGGATTAGGTTAAACATTTAAGGACACACTTTTTTTTTACACGTATGAACTGTTGCAATTATAATTTTTTCGTAACACATCAATAACACCTTGTTTCTGTCATTGTATGTTTTTATAATATATGGGAGTTTTCATTTTCCCTCTAAACAGCTGGTAAAAATCTTGAAAAAATTAATGTACCTAAGTAAACAAACTGGTGTTTAATGTGTTGTTGTTCATGGAATCAGTTAAGATAACTTTTATTTACAAGCTTGGTCAACGTAGGTTGAAATGTCGAGCTCTCTTGTTGGAGGTCGAAGATTATAATAGAAGTTTTAATTATTATGGTTGTACAAGTTCTACATAACTGGCCTATAACCAATAGGAAACAACGTTTCAGCTTGGTGTGTTAAGAAAGTTCGATAGGCATGCCGCATGGGTACATCCGACGAGTTCCATGTATATGTAATCAGCTATCGCAAAATTACAATCACACTACATTCTTAGAATGTGCATAACTCAAAATCTAACGCAATAGTTGAAATAACACCTACTAGACACAACTTTTGTTTGCAACTGTGGTTCAAAGCACACACTGTCGTACGTACCAAGTTAAACCGAATTATTTTCACGGAAAAGTCATTCAGATACGCACAATCTCAAACAAACAACAACACTGGCATCCGGATAATTTCAATAATAATTGCATTTTAAAGTTGTTACCCGGTAACAAAAGCAAGGAATTTCTTAAAATGATAATACACCAACATTATTCATTCTTTAATGCAGGTGAAATGCCCAATAAAACGTGAAAGTAGGCACTCTCGTCTGTAAGTTTCTGTATGTTCAGATTTTGTTTCGGATAATTATTTTCGTTTCTAATCTTTGACAGGTCGATACGAATAGTGAGCGGGTAAACCAATGGTGGAAGGATGACATTGTGTGTAATTATAACCAATACGAGACATCATATTGGAGAGGCAGGCTGCACAATTAAATGATTGCACTTATTTGGTGCATCGGTCATCTTGCAACCGTGGCCTCAACAGCACACACGAAATTAGCTGTTCACAATGCTGGCTCCGCTGTATTTCTCTATTTATTATTTCAATAATAACATTTTAAACATTTTTTTTCCTTTTACCTTCGTAACAAGGACAACAAAACCTATAAGTGTTAATCAATCAATACACCAATATTATCAAGTATGGACGAAATTCCCATTATATAAGCACTTTCCGTAAAGTTCCTCTATTTTCAGATTTTGTAAAATCCAGAAAAATATTTACACTCTTCTAATATTGGCCTTTGAGTAGCACGCGGGTGAACCAATGGCGGAAGGATGACAGGATGAGTTCAAAGAGAAGGTTAACCTCCTAAGATCTTTTGGAAAGTTTTGGCGTCTTCACTATTCTACAGAATACTGAAGAATTAGAAAAGTCTTCCACAGTTTTGCTGGCTTCAAAGAAAAAAAGACAGGTTTAGGACCCGAATACACCTGACTCCGACGGAACAGTTTATGGCAGTGTGGAATTTCTGCAAAGGCTAGAGAGGGTGAAGGGCAGCTTCCACATCGGTTCTACTAGGTTCTGATGATCGACGTAGGCGTCGGGCCAAAGCGGTCCTTGAAGAACTAGAAGATGGAGACGGATTGCCTGCCGACGGTGTCCTTACAGGGCGGGGACGTGGTATCGGTACCGGTATGCTAGGAGTTTTGAGAGTAGCCGCAGCCACTATTGCCACGGAAGAATCTTTGTGAGAATCGTCTGTAAGAGATTAAAAAATGTATATGAAGTTACGATTTTGTAGTGATAAATAAAAACAACGGCAAATAGTTTTATATTGTACGTGCCCTAAAGGTTTCTGACATACAGGGTCAGGGTGATTCACAACGTACTGAAAAATAGGTCAATAAGATGTAGTTTACATAAGCGTACAAAAGCGTAACTTGTTTTATTGGCTCATCAAAGGAACAATGGTTAACATTCCCCATTATTTATGATG
>JAHWFP010259007.1:19670-29863 GCA_023313725.1 Lithobius niger | reverse complement strand
GTGAAAATCAACCAAACGGCGATCCTTAAAATATAGAAGACGCTTTAAAAATGGACACTGTATCCGAAATAACAGCCAAATATTAAAACAAGCAAAGCTTTCAGGACTTGGCCTTTGCATGGGGAGTTTATAGCACTTCCCCCAGACCCCCTACCGATAGTTGGAGTTCAGACCTACATCACTTATCAGATGAATAATACGGTATATATATATATTATATGGTAAGACCCCATGTCACCCCTGTCATCCTTCCAAATGGCACAGGCGCCTTTTCCTCGCCAGTCCGACTTTAAAGAGGGCCATAATAAATCTTAAGCACCAGGCCTCTAACAAGGCTCATCATCGGGGCTCCTCCGTAGTACAGCTACGCTCCTATAGTACACTTACCCGAAGCAGACTCACATGTTTGTCGAATTGATACTACAACTGTTACACTAAATAATCGATTATACAATAATTATCTGATTAGCAGGAGCCGCTATTTGTTCGACATAACTACCCGAATTATTAATATGCGTAGAATACTGGGGCAGTTGGCGAAGCGCAAAGTAGGTGCCATTTTTGTTTTTATCGGTTCGCCCAAACGAGAACGCTATATCGGACTCCGTTTTCCGAGCGGCATTGTCAAAACCTGAAACTAACTAGCTTAATTCCGGTTCAACTTTTATTCCATACGGACGTATAATTGGAAAAAAAAAATTCTTGATCAACGACCTAGAACCTTTCATATGCAAACGATTTCATCATAAACAGTGCATTTCATCACAAAGCGTACAATTTGCTGGAACGTGTTCTCATCGAAAATTATTGTTAATCGATTTGACATTCTGGGACTTCGAGCCTGGCGCTAATAAGTGATACGACGGACCCATTCGAATAAACGACTTGAGTGGGACGTGACGTCACTAGACAATAGTCCTAGTGACGTCGTAGTCACGTCACGACGCGATCTCTTTTTCTCTTCCAGCAGTATCTCAATAACTGCTTTGTGCATGCATAAGCAGTTAAAAAGAAAGCGGTCCAGCAGACCAAAATGCTTTCACATCATCGCAATGCCCCTTTTGGACTTTTTTTTTTCTTGCACCTTTTTTCCGATTGCCAGCTGATGTCCGCTTGTCCTGTAGCCGATATGAACTCTGACCACTTAGTCCGGCGAGTCTTTCGAATTTTACCTCTGTGAAAATCTAGACCGCCTGGTAGCAGATGAACCAAAATAACGGACCCTGTGGCTCCAATTGTGATAATCCAACTAGAGCTGCACCAGGATTGTGTTTACCAATTTCGCTTTCCTTTGTCAACGCAACGAACGCGCTTCGACGATCTTTAACATTTCTCTTCAAGAGCTATGTACACTAATTAAATTTGTTGTTTGACCATCAAAATGTTGCAAACGTTTGTTGAACAAATATTATCTAGATGTATCAAAGTGCGGCTCTCGGCTGTCGGGTGTAGCCTTCGTTACCATCAATTTAACCAAACACGAAGTTTTTCAAACAAGTAACAAAATTCGATAAGCTAAAGTAAACATATTCTGGTTGCTTACTTCTCATAATTTACTTTAAAGGTCTGCATGTTCCCTGAATATTTATTTATTATTTGTCTCGTACAGAAGGAGAAGGTTTTTAAATGACCTCACATCTTTGGAGATATGAACACAAAAGTTTACGAAACAAAATTTTGAAATAGCCAAGTGCATACGATTAAGTCCTCCCCAACACAAAATCTTAGGCTTAATAGTCAGCCTACATGTATAAGATGTTGCCAACCACTGCCCCACCCGTCTACAATTTCTAGATTTTATGCTATTTATGTATAGATTTTTTGAGTGTTAATCGGTATTCATTGGTTTCAAAATATGTTCACATCTGACTCAAAAAATTCTACCAACAGTTTAAAACAGACCTTAGAGATTTCCATTAATTCGCGCATTTTTAACTTTTTCCGTTAGGCAATATTTTCCGCAGACTATATTTCCGTTTTTGTAAAGTTAGTGTCTGTAGCGATGTTGTTAGATTCCGAAAAGTCGGCCAAGTTCTGGTGGCTCTTGACATTGCACTTTTTGACATTGCATTTTTTGACATTGCATTATACCATTTTCGAGTGCTAGCTATCAGTTAAAATGCCAACTAACTCTCAAGCCATGCAAAGTCCAGCATAGGCGCGCACGGATGCTTTATATTAGCACGGGTAAAAATTTTACGCCACTAAAATTCATATTTGAACGAAATTTTTACCGATTTGACATTCCATTACAACATTTCCTAGCTCGAAACGAGCTTTTTAACAATGAAAAATTAAAGCCCCTAGCTCAAACTGCCGAGAAGTTATGGGGCAAAAAGTAAAAAAAAAAATATAAAATAGACTAGCGATGGTACCCGGCCTCCCCGGTGTTTTGTTTCGCCCGGGGGTTTGTTTCCCAGTGTTCGTCCGTTGCTTGGCCACTTTTGACCAAACGTCTTTTATTATAGATTTGTGGTTTTGTTTCGCTCGCGGTTTTGTTTGCACCGTGGTTTTGTTTCCGGTATTTGCCAACTGTTTGCTGGAATTTTCATTAAGACGGGTAATTTTTTTTCCTTTCGGTTTATTGATTCAAATACTGCCCTCCCCTATTCGCTCCTCCCTTCCCTATCCCTCCCATCCCTCTTTCTTACTCCTCCCTCTCCCCCACCCCCTACTTATCCATATCTCTCCGCCCCCCCCCCCAACTCCCTCGCTCTCTTCCCCTCCCACCTATCCCAGTCCAATCCCTTCTTCCCCTCCCTACCCTACCTAGCCCCGTCCCGCTCCCTCGTTCTGTTCTATTTATTAAACAGGACAGCAAGCAAAAAGGCCAGAAAAGGGTTAAATAAAAACGGATTATCCTGTTAAAGTTGCCTTTTGAACTAAAACGTCAGACTGCCTGAGTGGGGAACTGAACCCACGACCTTTGAAACCAAATGTCGCCATTTGGAAAAGTCGTGGGTTCAATTCCCTGCTCAAGCACTCTGACATTTAAGTCCAAAAGGCAGCGTAAATAGGCTTGTATCTGTACTTATTTGCGCTTTATGTAATAACTTGTTACATCTCCCCTCCCCTAAGACTAGGAAACAGGCTTTAGGCCTATTATAGTCGGAGCGAACGGATCTTCATTTCAAACTTATATTTAGTTTTTATTTTAATGACGATATCACATTTGCTAATAATTCTTAAAAATCTGGGTGCAATACTTAATGGGCTTTGTTGGGCTGTTTGCCTTTTGGTGTAACATACTGCTGTTCTTTGCTGGCTTTTTTCTTATTTTAGCCTTTTTTTAATGTAGGCCTATGTTAGGTATCAAATTTACGTTAACAAGCTTTCGTTTACTCCAGCATTTAGTTTTTGTTTAGTTATTTGTAGCCTCCTTTTCGCAGCCAACACTGAAGACGTGGGCCAAAATACGTGAGTAAAAATAAAACAGCACGTAATAAGGCGTTTAACTGCAAGTCAAACAATCATAGTTTTTAACAATAGTCAGAAGATTCAAAAGGTTCACAATACTGCTTTGGTATAAAATTTAACACCGCCACCAACAAAAGTGTTGAGCTGGCACACCGCTGTCACGGAATGCAAGATAATATATTATTTCCTAACTCTATGACTGCAACAGCGATCTCTATTATATAATCTGAAAGAAATAACCATCACAATTTAGGCTTAAAATGTGTTCTTTTAGACCTAGTTTTAGGTTTTAGGCCTAATTTTTAGCGTTTAGGCCTAATATTTATATCCGATTTACTTTCGTTAGTAGCTGCTTACAACAGTGCTTCGAGATTAAGCCTATTCCTTTATGCGATGCAACACGGTTTTGGTTTTGAGTCCTCACGTTACCATGGCAACCAGCAATTGAGAGAGGCGGGCGTATTATTGTTTCGTGCTTTCATGTTTCGTCTGATGTCAATATCGTTTTATTATACCGCTTGGCCTTGATACGACGATTTCAGGTTTCATATTCCCAACGCTAGTGTAGATGCCACTTTCGTTGCCATGTTGAATTGAATAATCTTCAAAGCATTCTTTTTTCAAATGAAACTAACGTGTGTCGTTAATGGAATCCTTTTGTTTTTATGGTTGCGTTTGTTACTGTAGTATTTAAATGCAAGCATCAAATGTTATTATTTCGTTGAGTTACGTCGAAAAAGATTATTAGCTAGAAAGAAGCAACCAAAATTTAATTTGCCGTGTTTTTAAAGTTCGCTTGACTACCATTACCATGGTGTATGCTTCGTCGGAATTCCTTAACTATTCACGACTCCAAATTTACAATGGTGAGTGTTAGATATAAATTCGAAAATTTTAGAATTTCTACAATAATAATTGTTCGATTTACGTCAAATTTTGGCTCCGCAATACAATCCGATTACAATTTCATTTCAATCCAACCTTTCGTTTGGGCTCCACCCAGACTAAAAAAGTGCAACCAACGGACCAACGGACCAACCAACCAACATTTTGCAATTTGGTGTCCGTTATAGGCTACGCTTCGCTCGCTTCTCTCGCTCGCTCCGCCAATTATGCTTAGAAGAGAGAAGACCAACGTTAAGTACTCGCTAACCCATAACTACGCAGTACAAATTTTGAAATCAATAAGCACAATGTGTAACCTTATAAGCCGTACAGAGTTTAACGATATTAAAACATGCCATCCTCTATCTGAATCGCCTAAAGGTGAGCCAGGATTCAAATACTAATTTTTAAAAATAAACTATGATCATGAACCCTCCATTGTGCCCAACAAAAAAAAAAGTCTCAACCCGAACTTCGTTCATCGCCTTTTCTCAATTCAGTCTAGGTTACACACCATTTAAGTTCAAGCGCGCACACAGAGCAAGCAGATCAGAGTTGTGCAAGTCCGTTTTACAGTCTGAAACATCCATAGGCGCCTGAAAATACGATTTTACCTAGAAGTAATTAGTACAAAGATGACACCAACGGCATTCCTTCTTAAAAACTGTCATAAATAACATATCAAAAGTCTACCAGAATAGTCTTGGTGGAAAACCGCCATTTTTCTAAACGGCGCCCGAATTTGATACTTTCACTGTTATTTATTGAAATACTGAATTCTCTTTCTCATTTAGCAAAATTATACCATAGCTTTTTTGTTCCTCTTAAAATTTCCTTTCCAATGATACCAAACATAACCGGAAGTAACTACCGGAAGTAGCACTAATGTGTTAGTGAAAAGATGCCATTTTGAAAAAATGGCGTCTGAATATGGCACTTTTAATTCCCTTTCACAGTTACCGAAATTACACCCATGCCTTTACTGTTCCTCTTGAAATTTCCTTTCCAATGATACCAAACAAAACCGGAAGTGGTACTAATGAATCATGATTAGTGCATAGTACATGCAGTAATGGAAATAATACTGCCCAAACTTGAAGGCATTGATAACTTTGCCTGAAAAGCACTGAGTTTGGTATGCATGCAATGAAGGCTAATTGGCTGGACAGGAAAAGTAGATATACATCTTTCAGGTAACTTCAACCCTTGAACCACAAAATCGTATTATCACTCTTAATTCACGTGAACGCTCCTTTTTTCAATTGGTTGTTATAG
This sequence comes from Lithobius niger, assembly GCA_023313725.1. NCBI lineage: Eukaryota > Metazoa > Arthropoda > Chilopoda > Lithobiomorpha > Lithobiidae > Lithobius > Lithobius niger. The sequence continues at coordinate 24,286 of JAHWFP010259007.1, read as the reverse complement.
TGATTGTCGTGCTCTTGTGAATCCTCTAATAGCCCGAAATGGACATACTTAGATTTTATGAATGGTGAGGATCTGTTCTTTCCATCAATCCTAACCAAAACTGTTTAGCTTATATAGGGACCGTCCTACACCCATTTAAAGGTGAAGAAGCAATGGCGTAGCAGCAAAAGCTCATGGTGATTGACGTTAGCCCTCTGATTGCCCGAAGTGACCATGCTTACAACTTTTTGAAAGGTGGGGATCTATTCTTTCCATAAATTCTAACCAAAAATATTTAGCTTAGATAGGGACCGTCCTACAGCCGCTTAAAGTGTAACTGTAATTAGTGTAGCGGCTAGTTTCAATTCAAAAGTGCCATTGTGATGCTCGTATTTGTAATTGTATCTAACCTAAACAACTTCGGTTAGGATTGATGTTAAGAATAGGTCCCCAACTTTCAGAAATCTTAAGCATGTTCATTTCGGGCAATTAGAGAGGTAGGAAGAGCTCTTTGAATTTTAAAATCACCATACCCTTCAAATAGGTGTAGGACGGTCCCTTTCTAAGTTGGTTAGGATTGATGGAAAGAAGAGATCCCCAACCTTTGATAAAACCCTAAGCATGTCCATTTCGGGCAATTAGAGGGCTAACAAGAGCACTTTGCATTCGAAAATCACTATACGCTTTCTCAGCTACGCCATTACCTCTTCACCTTTAAATGGGTGAAGGACTATCTAAGTTGAACAATATCGGTTAGGATTTATGGAAAGAACATATTCCCACCATTCATAAAATCTAAGCATGTCCATTCAAGACTATTAGAGAATTCGCAAGAACACGAAAAACACTATAACCAACTGAAAAAAGAGTGTTCCCGCGAATTAAAAGTTATAATACGATTTTGTGGTTGAAGGGTTGCTTTTACGTAAAAGTTGTATAGCACCTTTCCTGTCCACAATTGTGTGCTGAACATTTTTGCTTCACATTATGCTTTCTATTTATTGACGGTTAAGGAGTTACAGCCAAGTAACCTTTTTGGGGGGATTTAAGCCACCTCCCACATGGGGGGTTATGAATTTGCTATCATACCTTTTTTTACAGTTATACTGTTTTCACACGTAATAATTCGTCGCGGGTCAGCCCTGGCCAACCCGGGCTGGGGCCAGCACTGGTCAGCCCTCATGCCGAGCTCCGGGCGCGCTTTGATTTCACACGTGATAAATGCTTGCAAGCCGACCCGCGCTCGCTTGGAGCACCGTCTGTCGACAAATATTGTTGACAGGAGGATAGGGGCAGTGAGTCGGCTTCACTTCTCGTATTGCGTGTTTTCAGGTGAAGCTCGACATTAATGTCAAACTGACGTCGCTAAAATTTTTTATAACATTTAAAATAGCCCGGAATTAAAAAAAAAATAAAATACGAACCATCTTCTCCATGAATATAGATGGGAAAAAAGTCACGGTAAAAAAAATTACAAAAGTCTCTTGAGAAACTCCCCACCCTGCCTGGTGAAATTCGAGCCGAAGACACTTAATCTAACCACCAACCCTATTATATAAAAATATGAAGAAAAAAACAACAACAACAAAACCATTTTATTTGTGTCTTTAACTTCCCCCCCTCTCTCCCTTCTCCCCCCGATTTTTTCCTCAGACTTTTTCTTTCGTCTTTTCTGCATATTTTTTTTCAACTTTGATATTGTACCACGGTTAATAGGCTACAAAAGCATTCAAAAAAACAAAAATTTGTGTTATTGGTAACACCTTTCCGTTAATTTCGTAAATACTAATCTACCAGCTGGTTCTTGATTTTATTTCTTGCGTTATTAAATACACGATAGTGTTGTTTTTTTTTTCAATACGAGTGTGAAACCCATTTCTGTTGCCCTTTGGAACTATTGTCAAACCCGGTGTCCTTTGGATACCAATACCGACGCTCCAATAGTTAATTCATGGTGGTGTGGTTCAGCGATTGTAAGTGTCGATCTATAAACCTACCAAAGATTGACGGTTCGAGTCCTTCGTTGGGGCAGTCTAACCTTCTAGAACAGAAAAATGGATATGGATCGTGTCGCTTTTATTTCGACATATTATTTTCTCTTTATTTAAAAAATATGATGTCATGTCTTCATTCTGCAACAGTTTGTTATTATGACAACATAACTTCGCTCTCTCTAAAACATGACTCTTTGATGTAGGTTAGTATTTTATTTTATTTTGCTCAAAATTAAAAAAAAAAATACCGGTAAGTTCTAATCTTTTTCTTGTAGTATAGTTTTTTTTTTTGGATACACCCAAACAAAACCTTTTAATAGCGCGAAGTTTTCAAAGGAAATAAAAACTGGAAAAATTATTGCAAACGCTGATAGAAAATTGATCGGTGCGATGCATCATGAACCTTTTAACATGCTGATATGCAATACTGAATTTTTTTTTTACTAAGGTACAATATTTAATTCTCTTCTTTTCACCCACGTGTTTTTCACCCCGTGTAACAGCCACTATTTAATTTACGAGTGTCACATAACAATTTCTTTTTTAGTGTTTACCGTTTTCTCTGTTGACATGTAGGCTGGTGGGCTGCACTGCAATGCTACGAGCGCGGGAGGGCTCGCTTTGAATTTCACACGTTAAAAATAAGGCGCGCTGGCCAGGGCCAGCCAGGGTTGGCCTCGGCTGGAAAGCCGGGCCATTCGGGCGCGCGTCAGCCCTGGCCAGCTCGCTTTAGCCCAGAAAACATTATTACGTGTGAAATCCTCCGTCCCGGGTCAGCCAGGGCTGGCACCCAAACATTATAACGTGTGAAATCAGTATTAGCCTTCGTGTGCATCCATACCAAATTCAATGCTTTTCACGCAAAGTGAACAATGCCTTCAATTTTGGGCAGTATTACTTCCATTACGATATATACTATGCACTAATCATGATTCATTATTACCGCTTCCAGTAGCTACTTCCGGTTTTGTTTGGTATCATTGGAAAGGAAATTTCAAGAGGAACAATAAAGGCACGGGTGTAATTTCGGTAACTGTTAAAGGGAATTCAAAGTGTCGTATTCAGAAGCCATTTTTTCAAAATGGCGTCTTTTCATTAACACACTTCCGGTAGTTACTTCCGGTTATGTTTGGTATCATTGGAAAGGAAATTTGAAGAGGAATAATAAAGTTAGGGATATAATTTTGCTAACTGTTAAAGGGAATTCAGTATTTCCGTAAATAACAGTGATAATGTCGAACAATTTTTTGGTAGGCTTTTGATATGTTATTTATGACAGTTTTCAAAGGCGAATTCCATTTGTTTCATCTTTGTACTAATTACGTCTAGGTTTGGCCATTTTTTGTGCTGTATTCAGGCGCCTACCATTCAGAGCAGCTCCTCCTCGACGACTTCTGTGAAGACGACTCCGCACCCGTCTCCAGATATGTAGAGCTTGATGTCACCGGTGCCTTTCCCACTGCTGCATCAGCAATGCCCACCCTGGGTGCAGCCGTAGGAACTAATGGTACACCCCAAGGCTCCGCCACTGGAATTGGCAAGTAATTTGTAAACTTACATTTCACACACACAGTGCTGAGATGACTCTCTTTGCCCTACTGCAACTCTTATTCATCCAACACCTCCAACCAATAGTCTGCCGACACATTGAGTAAGCTTCACATAAAAGCATTTACGACCCTATACACCAGTCCGTCGCTGAGGTCCTACGTGCTGTGTCCTTGGTGGATAGGTTTGAATGCCGTTTTTCCTCTGTGCGAATGGTTTTGGGTGCGCCATCCCTCTTTCCCTCAACGAATTTTCTTTCTCCCAGCATATGAAGTATCCAACGTAGCTGTGGTAATTCCATTTCCAAGTTTTTAGCCTGAGCAGAAAAAAAAACCATAGTATCCGGTGAACTGAAAAACCTCCTAAAGATCAGTCTTCCAACGAGCTTAGTGAAAAGAAAACGGGTGTTTTATGTCGGTCCTAGGCACGGAAGCATAAGGGCGCGTTTATGCAGCGACTCGCCTTTGCATTCTCGCAGCTAGAACTCAATCGTGATGGCAAAGGTGACATTGCCATAGTAACAACGCTAAATGGATTAGCTAAATCCGACATCGTTTGAGTAAATACTTGCAGTCTTATAATCCGTGCCAATAATATAAAGAATTCCTCATGACGAAACAATTTTCCCAAACGCTTTTGAACTTATGTTTTCGTTGTGAGGCGGCAGACATAAAACCGCCGCCATGTTGGAATTTGAGGTGATTTCGAGCTGCAAGAATGCAAAAGCGAGTGGTTGCGTAAACGTGCTCTAAAACGTGGTAACTAACTACCTGAAAAGCCTCAGAAAGGTCAGTTCGCCTGGCGAGCGTCCAACTTTCGGAAACCACAACGAGATTTGGTTCGAATCCCGGACGGCCCCCAAAACATGTAACGCCCAACAAGACCAATGGCTTGATTCGAGTTTTCAGGCTCTATTCTCAGTCGGTCTTTACCGCTTAGCTAGGGGACTATGCAGCGAGTGCTTACATAATTATTAGGCACTGGCTACAAGCGCAAAGCACCCAAACACCAAGTGAAGTTCCTTGTTCCAGAGCGCCTTTTGTACGCACTGTAACAATGAGCACCTGCAAGGAATTACTCAATCGGTAATGTTAC
>JAHWFP010259007.1:8650-19660 GCA_023313725.1 Lithobius niger | reverse complement strand
CTGTAACAATGAGCACCTGCAAGGAATTACTCAATCGGTAATGTTACATGTGCACAGTGGATCTAACTGGTTTTAACAGGTGGACTCGCTCCGTGCGCAGCAAATGGACATTCGGCATTTAGCTGTATTAGCTAGCATGACGTCATTTTAGTACGACCCCCCAAATGAGATCTGAAAAAAAAGTGTTATGTAATGGAGGCAAGCAACTTCGTCATCATTATTATCTGCGCTAACCACCAGAGTTGAATCGGGCCACTTTTCGGTCACTGATTATTCGAAAATCAGTTGACCTGGGACACCGTGACCCAAATTGAACCAGAAACACTCCGGTCTGGTCTCACCTGGTGAAACAAAATAAAACGAGGCCTGTTTGTCGATATTTACCAAACTATACTGGTTGTTTATAATGCTAGCTATAAGGAGCTACATTTTAATTGTTTACAAAGCTACCCATAAACAGTTACATTTTGGTGTTTACAAAGTTAAACGAAAACTGCTACATTTGGTTGTTTACAAAGGGAACTGTAAACAGCTTCATTTTGGTTTACAAAGCTAACCATAAATAGCTTCATTTTCAGCAAAGTTCAGCACAGCACTATAGGAAACGACTTTTTCAAGTTGTAGAATTTCTTCATTAAAAATTATGAATTTGGCATTCATTTTCAATACTCGTCCACGTAAAAGCCCCATTTTTAACGTAACTTTAATCAGGGGATTACATAACCACACACCAGAGAGTCAAGAACAGATAGCAAAAACACATACTATAAACAAAAACAATAGCAAGACAAGAATCGAAACGCCATCGGCCAACACCACAGCGACTAGTTGTAGAAGAAAAGTGTACTCTCCTCACGGCTCTTAAAATGATTGTCAAAGTTGTTCTTAAAATTGTTAACACTCGATGACAGGACCACAACTACAGGCAAACTGTTCCAGATGGAAACGACTCGTGCAAAGAAAAGTTTGTCGTACCCACTCATGGGAATGATAAGAGTGTTCCAGTTTCTTGGAGTGACCCCTTGTAGCTGTAACGGTAGATAGCCTAAATCTCGAATTGAGGTAATCTCCTCCAAAACCCATACAAAGAATCTTGAAAAGAGTAATAACCCCACCCCCCTCTCGAGTACCTCCAACACAGAGATGGAATCTTGAGTTTACGTAAGCGTTGTTCACATGACAGATTCCAACATCCAACAACCTTCTTGGTGAAACAGCTTTGAATCCTTTCCAGTGCTCGAAGATCCTTAATGTGATAAGGCTTCCAAAGGTCGACTGCATATTCTAAAATGGGACGCACCAAAGACAGATCAAGTTTGAGAAGACCTCTTTCTGCCTAGACGAAATTGTCTTTGCAATGACTGCTGACACCGCATTAGCTTTTCCAATAGTTCGTGCCACATGTTTAGTGAACTGTAGCTTGTCGTCCACCAGAACCCCGAGGTTCATTACTTGCAAAAGGGTAGACAAGGGTTTAGGCCCCCCATAAGTAAGATGTGTCCGTATTGTAAACACCCAAGTGCATGACCCCTGATTTATCTGGGTGCATTTCCATTTTCCACGTGGCACACCAATTGTACATCTTGTCGAGGTCCATCTGAATTTGCTGTCTGCTACAGAGGTCATTTGCAACTGCTTGCATCTTAGTGTCATCAGCAAACTTTTTTACCGGGCTTATGGCGTCCTTACCGAAATCGTTAAAATACAGCAAGAACAATAATGGACCTAACACTGAACCTTGGATGGTTCCACTGCTTACGCATACTTCAGCTGATCGGTTCCCTTCAATGAACAAGATTGGGTTCAGTCCAATGGAGAATAGGACCAGTAATACCAAACGTTTGTAGCTTGTGGATAAGGAGAGCATGCGGAACTCGGTCAAATGCTTTAACACAGTCCATGAAGATAGCATCAATTGGGACTCCCTCTTCCAGCACTTCAAATACACCCGAGTAAAAAGCAAGTAAATTGGATGTAGTTGAATAACCAGTCCTAAAGCCGTGTTGGTTGTGATCAAGTAAATCCTGGTTATTCACAAAATTAATGATGTGCTCAGACAACACTGACTCGAAAATCTTGCCCAAGTGAGATGTAACACTAACAGGGCGATAGTTATTAGGGTCTCCTTTAGTTCCTTTCATGAAGATGGGAGAGATAAAAGCAGTTTGCCACTCAGGTGGAATAAAAGAACAATCCAGGAAACTACCAAACAAGAGAATCAGATCTGGCATGAGTTGTGCCTGAAGCTCAAGGAGAAATTCGGCCGGTATACCGTCCAGGCCAGTTGCGGACTGCTTATCTTGCAGTCCTTATCTTACAGTGCCTTATCTTGCTAAATGCCCTTGTCAAGTTATGTTCATCAAACACTAAGGGAGGCATACAAACAGACCATAGCTTGATGGATGGCATATCACTAGTATTGACAGAGGAAAAGTTCTTTTTGAATGTTTTGCTCAATATGTTCACAATTTCCTGCGGTGCTGAAGTCCTGTCACCTGTGTCGTTTAAGAGGGGACCCACCGCTGGCCTGCCTTTCTGACAGCTCTTAGCATACTGAAAAAAAGGTTTTGGCATCCCCTTTGGCCCTATTTGCCAAGCCCTGCTCGTAATCTTGCTTTTCCATCTTAAGTCTACCTTTGAGATTGAGGTTGATTGCATTATGTCTGGCCAGAAAGTGTGCATCACCAGTTTTGCGATATTTGGACCATAAGCGATCCCGATTCCCAAGGTCTTTGTAGGTAGCGACAGACATCCACTTAGGGCGACTAGGTCAAGTAATCGCGCTCGAATACTTGCATGAGTCCAAAAAACCAGCGATATCGTGTGCTAAGTTGCCCCATGTCAACTTGATACTATTATTTGGTATGTACACCTTAGGCAATAGCTTGTTGAAAAAGTTATGACGAATCCTATCCTTGAAGTATTCATTTGTGGAAATAGTTGTTTGAATGAGTAGGATGTCGTGATCGCTCTTACCAATGTGCTCCACCGTTTCAGTGAAATCGGGGTCTGTTGTGAACACCAAATCCAACACAGAGTTTCCTCGCGTCGGTTTGCGAACCATTTGGTTCAGGCCTTTGGCTAATACGAGTTCCAAAAATGGCTCCCCATCTGCATCTGATGTTAGTAGGTCCCAATCAATAAACCTGTAGTTACCCCCACCACAATAACATTCTTCTTTGGAATGGTTCCCAGCTTCTGCATAAATTTAGCATTGTTGTTCAGAGGGGAGTTGGGCGACCTATACACAGATCCCAAGAAAAATCGTGTTTGCCTAGTCGAAAGGAAATCTACGTTGAGCTTTCGAATTCATTGTCTTCCACCAGCAGAGCGACTGGTAAGGAGGTTTTCGGAAGATAGCTGTTCCACCAATATGATGTGAAACTTTGTCCTGTCGTGCCACCAAATCATAGCCTGGATACACTGGTACAATAATGTTCTTGGAAAACCACGTTTCTGTAACAATTAGTAGATCAGGAGCCCATACAGCAAGAATTGCCATCGTTTCGTTGTACTTGTTACGCAGCGATTGGGCGTTTGTGTAGACAATGGTAAGGTTACAGGCCGTACGCTTACTGGAGATATGGTTTCCACTCAGTTTTTTTGCAATTGCTCACTTGTGGAATTGTCTTCTGTCTCTTGCTGCAGCTCAATCTCGATCGCCTTGTGGTGATTTAGTGGGTGAACGGAGACATCTTGGTTTTCTTTTAATACTGGAGTTGTAATGTTTGAGATAGCAACAGTAATTGCACTCTCTTCCTGTGAGTTCGGTTGACTATGTGAGCTGTTGATGTCTCTTCCCCTGTCCGTCAGTGGCCTGGCTACGACTGACCAGTTCTTTATAACGACGTCCTCTACCGTTTGTTTACGTTCACGCACTTCATTTCTCAGTTTCCAACTGAGTTCCCGTTGCTGCCTTATGAGACCTGGACTGATGTACACTTCAGATAGCCAGCCCTCCTTCCCCCTTTCATCTTTGGCTCCCATGAGCAAGGGTCCCCTAAAGGTCAACAAGTGTCACCCTGATTGTCCGTAAAATGCCCTCTGTGTAGTTCCCTAAACGCAGTGATGCCAACCATCTAATGTTGTAGCTCAGTAACTCACCGAATACGTCTCCAAGCTTTGAGACGTTCTCATTTACCCAGTCGTCTTCATTTACCCAGTCGTCTTCATTTGCCCAGTCGTCTTCATTTGCCCAGTCGTTTTCATTTACCCAGTCGTCTTCATTTACCCAGTGGTCTTCATTTACCCAGTCGTCTTCATTTACTGAGTCGTCCTCATTCACCCAGTCGTCTTCATTTACCCAGTCGTCTTCATTTACCCAGTCGTCTTCCTTTACCCAGTCGTCTTCCTTTACCCAGTCGTCCTCATTCACCCAGTCGTCCTCATTCACCCAGTCGTCTTCATTTACCCAGTCGTCCTCATTCACCCAGTCGTCTTCATTTACCCAGTCGTCCTCATTCACCCAGTCGTCCTCATTCACCCAGTCGTCTTCATTCACCCAGTCGTCTTCATTTACCCAGTCGTCCTCATTCACCCAGTCGTCTTCATTTACCCAGTCGTCCTCATTCACCCAGTCGTCTTCATTTACCCAGTCGTCTTCATCTTATCTGTGGTTTTTGTTATGGCCACTGGTTTATGAAGTAATTCTGCTACTGAATGGTGGCCGAATCGGCAAGTCTGAACTTAGACCCAGTCAACTCGCCAAAAGCTTCACCTGTACTGGTGAACCTATCCAGCTCTAATGACCACCCCTTGACACGTTATTTTATACTAAATAGCATATTAGCAAAATATTATTTGTTTAAGCTGAGTAGATAAGCATACCATGGAAACCAGGCATTTTAATTTATTTTTTATTGTACTCAACTGGCCAGACTTCTTTGGCGTGTAAACTTGAAGCTTCGAGTTTTACACGTCAAAGAAGTCTGGCCAGTTGAGTAAAACAAAAAATAAAATAAAATGCCTGGTTTTCGAGTAATTCCCTGCCGTAAACCAAAGAATTGAATGGTATAAAAACAAAATGTTACCACGGTATATTTGTATACGTATTTTTTTTTTTTTTTTTTTTTTTGTAGTTAGTGTACTGTGGTGCCAAGCCCTGTAATTTAAGAACTTCGATTTAGGTACGGCAGTCACGATTTTTTTTTGTGAAGAAATTTTCAATTTTTACTTTATTATTACAAACGAATTTTCAGCTTTTGTTTATGTTAGAGGCCAATCTCATTTCTCTAAATGGACAACGGAACATTATTCCGGATTCGTTGTAATTCATTTAGTCACAAATTCAACTCGAGAAAAAAATGAAAGACAAAAAAGGAGACGACAAAGGAAAGATGACTATAGTATTTCAAGAGCAGCTATACACTAAGAAGATTGGTAAAATAGAAACAAAACTAAATAAAAGACTAATTCAGTGTCCCAATCACATCAACGAATGACGAATGACTGAAACAAGTTTTGTAAACAGTAATCGCGTTAACAAATAGCATGACCTTACAAATGCATGCAGGTATCTCACTTAAATGGGAGAGTGTCCATGTTGTAACTCTCGCTTTGTTTCACAGAGTGCTCCATTTCTCACTTATAGAATTTCCCCGAGTAAAGACGAAAGTCCCTTTTTTTTCCTGTGCAAAAAATCTTTCTTTTACTTCACTTATACTTTTTTCATTACACCACTAAAATGTTAACATATCCTCATTAAAAAAATTAAAAAATACGAGCCCGTCTTAATGGCACAGAAGCACCACCTACTGACACAAACTGAAAATATATAATTCCTGCCAAAACTTTCGTGATTTTAGCCTTAATAAACCAGCAACCGATGAGAAATAGACACTAACCAAATTGTCAATCGGGGTTGGGTAAGGGTTTAAAATGTTACTACACGCGTCTGTTGAGTGAATGTTTCGAAATGGATTAAGAGAAGATAGTGATTCACTATAGAAAATTGCGACTTGCAACTAAAACACACAATTCTCTTATTTTTTTCCCCCTTTTTCCCTGTTTAATATTTTTTCTCCCTTTGAAGGGCATTTTTCCCCTAAAAAGGGCTAAAAATTCCCTGTAAGTGGAAGCACTGGTTCCACAGCGTGTTACAAGGTTGTCTGGGAGAGAAGCTGCAGTTTTCGCTGTTTGGCTCCAGGTCAGTTGATTTAACATACCCAGAATCTTATTTGCCAGAGCAATGCTAACGGGTATTAACTTCTTGGCACGTGCAAAAACAGGCGGTGAGCTAGGAGAAAAGATACGCAATTTCTACGTCAGTCACAGGACAACTGGTACTTTCACCCATTTTTTTTTATTGGGTAGAACACTACACTGCGTAATTTTTAACTACGTTTTACGCAAAAGTAAAAAACTATTACTAGTTCGGCAACTAGCTGGCTGGCCACATCGTGTCAGGCCTCAGTACGAGTGGTGGAACAAGACGTGCCGTAGAACTATGTTGGAGCAGACGGGCGAGGGATAATCGTCTAATTGGCAAATCGCATAATTGGAAGAACGCACACCGTAGAACAGTATAACGGAAAGTCGTCTAACATGAAATTCGTATAACGGAATATCGTCCAACTGGAAATTCGTATAATGGAAAATCGTCTAACAGGAAAATTCGTATAATGGAAAATCGTCTAATGTCCCTGCCTCACTCGCACTACTGCGCTCACTGCGGCTATACATATAACATTAGAAACTGCAGTTAGACGTTTATCTGGTTAGACGTTAATCTATTAAACGATTATCCATTATACGATATTCCGTTTCGACGATTTTCCAGATTTTTTTTATTTATGCAGATATTAGACAATTATCCCATTGGACGATTTTCCAGTTAGACTTTCGTCTGACGCCCCCTCTCAGAGCCGCCTAAAGTAGAGGCCGTATCAGCACAAGCCAAACAAGGCGACTAAAATCAAGGAACGTAGAGAAAAGTCAACAAAAATTTTGAACAAATTTGGACTAATGTCAAAAATTTCACGAAAGAAAATCGCCGACTTTTCCAAATTATTTCCTTCCTCATCAGTAACGAAGTGTGGGAGGGATCGGGAGGAGGGATTCGACGTTTGTGCCATCATTTTTTGGTGGGGGGAGCAAAGGTTGTAACAAAGTGTGATGGTGGGGGGGGAAGGTGTCAAAAAGTAAAAATTTGAGTGACGTCGTTTGTGTACGGCGTATATTACTTTATGTACACAAATGACGGTGGCGCCATCCAGTAGTGACCTATGTCAATACACTATTGATGTTGCCCCTACGAGAGACAACAATCCATCCACTCATGATGCCTAGCATTCTGCAGGCCAAACAACATTGAATGTGAAATGTCACTTCAGTTGCACAATCAAAGAAATCAAAGTGCAGTAAGATGATAAAACAAACAAATACCCGTCGTAGCACTTAGTTTTCATTGCAGTCATTGGACCACACAACGGGTGTTTGTTCATTTACTAGGACGTATTGAATGGGAGTTTAAATGGTTAATTGCGCACTGTAAGTGCACCCATTACATGTAACAGGGTACAGACCTTGAGTGCTACAACAACAGAGTCCACATTCTGATGCAAGGTGGAAGCATTGGCCAGTGCCAATAAGCACAAGGGATGGTTGATTACCCCGCCACCTCCCCTCTCCTTCCCCGTCCTCGCCTTTCGATTTAGTAGAGAAGGGCTGGAATGAATTAGACATAGATATGGAAGCAATTAGAGTCAACACTGGTAAAAACCCGATATCGACCTCTTTTATACTCTTCGTATCGGTTTAGCATTCACAATCGAACTCATTTTAAGAGCATCGTGTCTTGAAAGACATTTACAGATTAGGACGAATGCTTCGATGCAGCAACGTTTGCAATACGATCATTGCCTAATGACCCAACAGGCTGTAGTCCAACTGAACTGACATATTTGGGCCTCTCACTCTATAGTTAGAGAATTGTGAGTAGACACACATGAAAATGAAACGGCCGTTGAATACATGTACTTAAATAAAAAGAGGTCGGACCACGGCCAAAATCAGCTCGCGCCCGGGGGACGATGCCAGATGGAATGCACAATACTAGGGAATCAGTACAGGAGCGTTTAATGAGCTTGAGAATACGAGCCAAAATGCACTACGACAAAAACCCTCTTCAGGGAGTTGAAATTGGGTGACAAAAATCCTTGTATTAGTTCACAACTGAATGGTCTGATGCAAGATTTATACTAGTTTAGGTTCTGGTTGGCCACTGTAAATAGCTGTATGTATGATCGTTTGCAATCGCCTGTCACGCATATCCACTAACATTGGTGGTGACTGGAACCTTGTACACGCACTGAGTTCCTGCATGTGCTCGGCTAGCAACGATTTGTTTTAAGCTAGCATCTACGAAATTCAAGAATTGGTAGTACTCTTTGGACGAGGATTTTTTATTTTGTTTTATTTCAGTTCATTTTATTTTAGTTTTGTTTATTGTCCTAGAATATTTTTTCTTTATAATGCTGAAGGAAGTATACGTAGGCTACCCGATTTTCTGATTTAAGCATTTCTTGAGGGTTAACTGCGGGGGTGGGGGGGGGGGGGGGGAGGGGGGAGGGGAATAAAGCCGTTCGGGCTTGTTGGAGGATCCAAACTTGAAAATTGCAAATGCCTGGGCTTTCGTAACTGGGAAACCTCCATTCATGACAGGGCCAAAAGATTATCCAGAATAGATCAGAAGTGGGCCTTATATTTATTATTTCACAACTAATAATATAAAATTGTGTAGGGGTCTATAGTTTGTTCCACATTATGTTTTCAGAAAACTGACCTGATGACGACTCGTTTCCTTGCACTTAGACTGCAAAAACATGTGGATATCACATTTGTACACTCAACAAAGTTACTATTAGAGTTTAAGAATGGGATGTTTTTGGATTTTTTGCACTCGTAGTGGAAGAAAACGTGGCGTCATAGAGTCAGTTTTCTGAAAGCGTAATGTGGAACAAAGTGTAGGCATGGGTAGATAGGTTTGTCTTATCTACCCATGGTATAGGGGATAGCTTGTTGTTTTTATTATATAAATTATGGGTAATTGTTTCTGGGTCCAAAACACAGCATCGAAATGTTTGCGGCTGGTTGTGAGAGTTTTCGTCGTTGGCTAGGGAGATTGTTGGAGTGGTGCAAAATTACATTTCTTCGTAGTCATAGTCGTCGCTGTTGGTTACTTCAATAATTGAGGGTTCGACTCGGTATTCAATCAGATGATCAGTGCCCCAATAATCGTTCTCAAGCGTTACAACGTGGTTAATGCATTTCTACCACTTACCAGGGTTACATATTGGCTACTGCAGTAGTTGTTAATGTTTTGACGTCTGCAGTTTTACAATTTGTGTTTGATGCTCTTATTTCGTCTTTAACTTGGGCCCAAATTAACTCGATGAGATTCAGGCTCGCAGTGGTACGGAAATTTGTGTTTCGAGCCACGAAATACTTTGTCTTATTGCTGTTGCTTGTTGCTGCCTTGTCGAGTCGAACTGAATGACACGGAACATTGTCATCACGATCACCAAGTTGGCTGGAATATTAAGTAGTAGTTTTTAACCATTTTTTAAAACACTCGCCGTTCATTTCTCCATGGTAATCCCCAGTCTTAGTTTTCTAATGAAAAGAAGTTGAGCACTATTTACAAATCCCTTTCGTTAAAGCCAGCATGCAATAATATCAAACGTCGATCTTTTCCCGGTGGTATGAGGCGGCCACGTAACTCTTTTTTCCTTGCCGTGTCACTGCATCTGTCGGCTGTGATGCTGGTTGGCCCACATCTCGTCCAAGTAAACAAACGGTGGTTGTGGCTACGCAATTAACTTCCCGAAGAACTACAGCGTAGAACAACATTTTCTGGACTTACAATATAAGTCGGAATCATAGCTGCAAAGGGCGAGTAAGCTTGGCAATTTCTCAGCGCGCTTCAGCTTTCGATGGGCTAGGCCTTGGCGGCGTCGTCTGCGGCGTTAGGCCTAATCGTATAGTCATCGCAGTTTTGTCCAGAGTTGGTTATCGGTATTTCCGTTGCTACTGAAATGACACGCTTACCGTTCTCTGAGATTTTCCAGTGGCAAAGCTGGTCTCTTAAATTTGTTGTTTCAGTTCCGTGTTGTGTCCTGAGCCTCCATGTATTTGAAAACATTGCAAACAATCTCCCTAGCCGGCGAATTCAGAGGTTTTCCACGTCGGGAAAGCGATGAAGCGAGAGATAACGTCGCCGTGTTGGTTCGTCTGCTCGAAGAAAAATTTTTACCAGGCGTGATCAATCCATTATCCAAAAATCCGCGCGAAGTGGCCAACCAGAACCTAAAATAGTAATAGAAAGGTTATCCGAGACTAACTACTTAGTTTTAGAATCATCTGGACATAAAAGGCAACCAGTGTACCACATTAACATGCTGCAGGCTGCATGCAGTCTTATTACTGACAAAGTAGGAAGCGTTTGCATGGTTATGAAACCACACAATAGCAAAACTGAAAATGATAGCAATTTGTGGTCTACGAAGTAAACGGCTTTAACGCCAGGTTAGGTATTGTAACAAACTGTAACAGTAGGCTCTTTAACACCAGAATAACAAGCACAAATAATGAAATTATTTGGTGAATTTCCTGGCCTGTTTTCTATATTGTGCCAGGGTTCACTACATTGGGTGAACATGATATTGAAAACGGACGAGCCTGTCTGTTCAAGGTCTCATAAATTGGTACCTAGAGAATATGAGTCTTAGTTACTACTGTGACCTTAATAACGGGGTGAGTGAGTTACCGTGATGCCAGTAGAGGGATCGACATATTAATAAAGGCGTTGTTTCAGTGATTGGGTTGCCAGTTCGACTCTGGGTCATGCCACTGTAACGAAACGTAATTGGAAAAAAGGGTAAATAAAGAGAAAATGAGTAAATAAATCACGACGGCATAGACAAACAAATACTCAAATGACACTAAATAAAGAGTAAATAGAGGCGTAAATAAGGGTGCATAAGGTTACATAACAGTAAATAAGGGTGCATA
>JAHWFP010259005.1:46616-59183 GCA_023313725.1 Lithobius niger | reverse complement strand
GGCCAGCTAAGGCCGTCGGACGCTTGAGCTCTCACAGCCAACAGAGCTATCTCAATCGGCTCCGAGTCGAAATCGAAAAGTGACATCTGTCGGCATTAATTTCTGCGCGTTCCAGTAAAACAATGGCGGTGTCCGTATCGTGTTTTGGTGATGCAATAATTAAATTGTTATATCGGACGTACGTAACGTATTCTTACCGCAGTTCTTGTGTTTAGTTATTATGTAAGTGATCCAAAAGTAAAGCGTGCATGTCAAAATGGATGTAATTGCCCTTTAATAGAGTATTAGTGTATGATTATGTTGTGAATCAATGTAAATGGTTGTTCTTTTATTGCAGAAAGCCTGATTAAAGGCCCGTAAAATTTGTTAAAGGCGGCAATATTATTGGTGTTTTGGTGTTTTACTTCATTCGGAACGTGTTACGAGGCCGGTCCGTCCTCTTTTATTACTTGATTTGTGATGGTTGGTGTCAATTCGCCAATACACAGAGCAAGCCTAATAAATGTTGAACACGTTAATGAACATAATTATGGCCTTAACTCGGTTTGTATTCTCTGCACGTTGTTGATTCATTTATACATTTATTTCCGTTGGATCAAGTGTAAGATGTCCGCAGGCTGGAGCGAATTAACATGTTTTAATTCGAGGTTCGTGAATACGCAGGACAGGGCAGTCCATGTCAAGGGAGGGGAAGGGTAGATGAGTGCTCCAACCACGATGGATTCCCCCCATCCGCCCCCCCCCCCCCCCCGCGAGACATGTACTGCCAGTACGATACAATCAGTTGGTGTGATTTAATGTAACGTTGATGACGTCTAACTAACAACCTGACTTAGCTTTTTTAAATTTTACTTGTGGTAATTATTGAAGCGTATGTGACGTTTTTGCCGTCGACGATATGGAAACTATCAGTGATAAAATAAAAAATAAAATAAAAACTCCTCTCCTCAAAGGTGTTGGAGAACAACAAGTACATCGACATACAAATTTGATTTAATTTTCTGGAATTAATTTTTTCCTCGGCCACAATAAAATTCAGTAAAAAACTATTAAAACCACATGATAGTGCGTGGTGAACCAACAACACGTGTTCGTTGTTCACAAGACACAATAAAATGTTTTAAATCGTTTTCTACTGAATTTTGTTGCGACCAAGGGAAAAAATTATTAATTCCCGAAAATTAAACCAAATTTGCAGGTCGATGTGCTGTGGGGGATAATTAGTGCGTCCGGGAGCCGCCCCAATACCAACCCCACAGTTAAGGGACAAGCTCTAAAATGTGCCGTGGTGGAAGTCAAGGGGTTGCAGGAATTCCAAATTTACCTTAACTGATGGATCAAGGCTAGAAGTCGTGGTTCAGTTTTGGTGTTGGTTTAATATAACATTTGAGCGATAGTGTGCTCTGGCTCGCCTGAAGTTCTTGGGCGACACTAACCTCGGCTTAAGGCCTTAAATGGAACGTCCACGGCATTAGGCTTACTTGGGGAAATTTAGATTTATAAGTTTCGGGAAAATTTTGTTAAATTGGTGACTGCTAAACTAAGTAGCAACGGGGTTGCAGTTGTAGACTAGCAACAGGATGGGTCAAGTTTGAATTTAAGTTGGGGATAGGGGAAATTAGGTAAAAATTCTAATGTTAGGGCCGAAATTACCTTTTGATGTGGGGAGTTGGAGAGTTGGAGGCGGAATGGAATTTTAGGTTAATAGCTAATTGTTAGGAGCACCCGGCGGATGATCAAGCGAGCTCGAGCGTTACAATTGATTGCATTACGTACAGACAAATCATAATTATGTTTTGTTACAACAATTGATCAAATATCGATTATTTCAACTAGTATTAATTAATTATTAATGACGTCATGTGGACTTCAGGCTTGGCAGATGACGTCCGCATGACCTTGCTGGGGTGGTAAAATTCCAACGTTGAAATCCGGAATTAAACTCGCAACAGTACTTGTGCTTCTCTAACATCTATGAGAAGGGTTTTTTTTTAACCACTTATCTTTGCATACCACAAATTAATTGAAAGAAACTGACTGATTGATTGATTGAATTGAAGGAAACCATCTGTATATATAAAAGGCTTGGGTGGCACTGAGCAAAATCATCAGGTGTGTGTGCATAACAGTCAGTAACAAACTTTTGTGTGTGCGTTACAATGTTTGTGACCTGTAACAATCAGGAAGAGCTTTCAAAAATGGTTGAGAAACATTCAGCATCGTCCTCCATTGCAAAAAGACATTTACTTCCCTACGACAACCAAACAACAGGGGTTCAAAGAGAGGGGGAGCGGCGACGGGGGTGGGGATATTCACACCACACAATGGGGAAATTCGAGGGGGGTGGGAAGCAGTGGAGAGGGGAAAGGGCTACCAGGGAGTAGGTGCATGGGGGGAAATCTGACCATGCACCGGGAGAATGTGGGGAGAGGGGCCGGGGGAAGGCGGGGAGGAGACAGATTGGGGGCCTCGAAGTTATTTTCATTTCGTGCTACCTAGTAAAGTATTTCACTTAGGTACGCGGGAACCGACTAGACCGACGTATGTTACGCCAGGGGTACAGCTAGTTAAATGATGTTTGTTTTGGGTAAGTTTGCGTTCGTCAGTTGATTGCTTTCTGTCTGGATGATTTTTGTTAGACCATGTAGTTGCGACCCGTTAACATGAGAAATTTCGTTTAATGTTCAAGGTAAACAATCCCTCCTTTTTTTTTTACCGTTAAGTTGAAATAGAAATCAAGTTTAAAGGTACATTCATCCAACACCATTTTTCTCGATCCTCCACATCAAGTATACGGCCCCAAAGGTCTGTTTACTTACCATTAGTCAATCCCTTGCTAAAAATCCGTTTTAAAATGTGGCGTCTACGAGGTTTTCAGTTGAAAATTGGGAACTATATTTAATAGAATCTTGCTATTATATGATCCTTTGCGCGCTTACAATAACCATGATGTTTCATCTGTGTGTGTGTGCATGTACTAATTTTTAATCGTTTGTTAATAATAATCGTGGAGATCAAAAAATCTAAAATAATAATGCGGTAAAAATTAAAAATTATTTATGCCAACAGATCGCCAAAGAAAAATTATAAGAAAATAGCCTAAAAAATTATAAAGTTTGATATTAAAATACGAAAATCTTTCCGGGTAGCAACGACGCAATTTTTGCGTTGATGCTGTTTCGCCTACCAATCCCAAGGCCAACTGGGATATTCGCTGCGAGGAACGCAGCTACTCGCTAAACGGTGCGATGGTAATATGCGCGATGGCTATATGCGCATGTCTGTTATAAGGCAGGCGGGATGTACCTTTAAACGTTTAATTACGGCCTTAGGTTTGGGGCGTAATTTTAGGTGCGTCTCCGCTAAAGTTGTTTTTGGTATACCAACAGAATTCGTTGTCCTGTACGGGTCTCCAATTTCTTTTTCCGAGAATACGAAAAACAGTGGCATGCCAAGCGTGTTGGTGTTGCGTTGGTGTGTGTATGGTCCGAATTCTGGTGGGTAGCGATTGAAATTTGACCGATGCAAAAAAAATGAGTGATTATCAATTATAACCCATTACCGTAACGTTGTCAAGAAGGTAAGGCAGAAAGGAGCTATTGTCAGGAGATGATTTATGTCTGCGGATAGCAGAACTTTATTTTGGGCTTTTTCTATCTTTATGTGACCAATTCAGGAGTACGCCAGTCCGGTCTGGTCACCTCATCTTGCTAAAAAGGATGTGGCCTTGGTCGAGTCTGTGCAGCGCTCTTTCACTAAAAGTTTACCTGGCTTGGCTGGGAAGAACTACACAGAGCGACTAAGGTTTTTGAGGGTGGACGACTCACTGGAATCTCGCCGACTTAACTGCGATTTGGCTCTTACATATTAACTTTTATATAACCACTATGATTTTAAACTATTGTCGTTTTTTCTCCATTCGTACTGAGGACAAAACTAGGGAATACTCCCTTAAACTGGTGCCACAGTCTTTTTCGCGCGACTGTAGAAAGTTTTGTTTTTTCTCGAATCGCGTAATAAATGTTTGGAACACACCGCCGAGAGATGTGGTTACAGCACCTTATTTGTTTGTCTTCAAGAGGGGGTTGGAAGAAGTCAATAGTATATTTTCTCGGTTTATAAGATATGTCTGAAACCAGTACCGTACCAGATATGTCAGTACCAGTACCAGTGGCCCTCACCGGCCTTCCATGACCTGTTGCTGTTCTACGCAACAAACATTATTGTTATTGATCCTTTGTGACGTGTGTGGGTTTTCAGCTTGACCGTATGAAAAATCCGCCCTTAACCGAAACCTGCGTCAGTTCAGATTTATAAAGTTGCCATTGTTCCGTACTACTGCTATGAATAATTATTGCACTCAGTCTATTCTGAAAATTGTAGCTCGGGTAATTCTGAAAATGTACCTCATTTAATTAAAAAAAAAAAGTGTAGCTTTGTTAATTAAGAAAAATGTAGTTCAGTTAATTCTGAAAAGTGTGTAGCTCACTGATAATTCTGAAAAATGTAGCTCGGGTATACTTCTGAAAAATATGCTTAGTTAATTCTGAAAGTCTCGCTTAGTTACTTTTAAAAAAAAGTGTAGCTCTGTTAATTCTGAAAGTCTCGCTTAGTTACTTTTAAAAAAAAAGTGTAGCTCTGTTAATTCTGAAAAGTGTAGCTCACTGATCATTCCGGAAAATGTAGCTCGGGTAGTTCTGAAAAAAAAAAGGTCAGTTAGTTAATGTAGAAAGTCTCGTTTAGTTAATTTTTAAAAAAATGTAGCTCAGCTAATTTTGAAAAAAAATAATTCATCGACACCGTTTTAGTAACGCGATGTGTTACCGTAACGTCACCCCTCATGCATAATACCTATTTTCGTCTTTTAAGTTGGTCTATAAATAAATGTACTGTTGTTATAGGAGAAAGATTTATCTTGGCCGCCAATGAAAGTATTCCGTTACGAGTGCCATTTGATCTGAGGCATTTCAAACATTTTGTATGAATGAGCGAAATTTAGTAAGTTTATTTGGCAGCCAAAAGATAATCGTTCAAGCAACCAAACACTCGATCTGCTAAGATTGGGTAGCGTTGCACTTGGCGCGAGCTGCTGGTTCTCGCCGACGCTGGGCTGACTGACCCTCACGGCTTCGGCTTCAACGTTAATTCTGTGCCAAATAAAGTTATATAGAGCTTCTTAAAATTGGGCGAATTCTCTTTAACTTAACCCAAAATCGTTTTAAGCCGCAAGGTCCCCTAAAGTTTAAAATAGGTCGGTAGGCGCTCTCTTTCTCAATTTTTTATAAATCCAGTCAAGTTACAGCACTGAAGTATGTTGGGATACCCGGAAAGAAGGTGGGGGACGGGAGGGAGGATGGGGGGGGGGGGGGGGGAGCAGAAGAAAATATAAATACAAATAAATACAAATAAATAAAACCAATTTACCGTGCAAGTACGCACGGATGGAATCGGAAGGGGAGTGAGCCACGAACGGTGTATGTATGCCCGTTTTGCCGAATCCCATTTCGCCAATTGTCGTTTCGCCGAATTTTATGAGTGCCTTAATTTTCGGCAAAACCGGAATATTCCCATTACGGCGAATCGTCTTTCGCCGGATAATTTTTTTCCAAATTTCGTACCTCGTTCGACGCGCTGCCGCGCTTGCTACGGCTAAACATATCACATATCAGAAAGCGCAACTAATCATAAATTCCGTCCAATTAGGAATGCCTCCTTAACTCCACCAACGTCAATTATTTTTTTTTTTTTATAAAACTTTGATTCGGCAAAACGGGATTCGGCAAAAGGGGAATTTCCCAGTCGTCGAATTTAATCAGAGCTTAATTTTCGACAAAACAGAAATCGCTGAAACGGGATTCGGCGAAAGAAGTATACACCCCCACTAACACCGATCCAGGATGGAGGTTAGAAAGAAGGCGTAAATCAGACGGACCGTTTGAGACTAAAAACAGTGTAGATTTTCCTTGGACAGTTTACAACGAAACAAGACCAAAGATAGAGCGTTGACGGTATCCAAACCCAGGGCATTCCAAATTAATGTTAGCCACCCTCACAGAAAAGAAATTCTTTCTGGAATCTAGGCGAGCGAAGGGAATAGAAAGTTACGTCCCCGGTTATGTCCCCTAGCACGGGCAATGGTCGGTCGGGGCCAGATCGAAAAGGATGTCAAGATAGTCCGGTGGAGTATCTGATAAATTAAGATCAGGTCGAATTTCATCCTTCGAAGTTCGAGTAATTCGAACCCAAGAAGGTCGCGACGAACACGGTAAGATTTATCATGGATGCCTGGGAGCCTCTTAGTGGGGCTTCAATCGACTCAATATGTCTTGGGACAGAAACATTTCCGTTTGCTGGTTTATTTCCTGGAAAGATAAAGTGTGAGGGCAAGGTGGCCTGATGGCTACCTCGTGTGCCGCAGGTTCCGATTACCTATACCTCACCTACCCCTTCCATTTTCAGGAAGAGGAGTGCCCTGTGAAATGTTTCGTGCGCATGTCGATTGTGGCATGTAAAAGATCCTAGGAATTTTCGATTGCAATCATTTAGCAAAATTGTCCTTCTCGCAACTTCTGGTGCTATGGTTCAGAGAGCCGTCACCAGGCACTGTTCTTTGCTGAAGGGTTTGCCTTACGAAGAACGTTTGAAAAGACTTGACCTGACAACCCTTGTTGATAGGCGTTTAAGACGTAACCTTATCAAGACCCGTCAAATTCTGTCTGGCGAAGTGTTCTTGCCTATC
Source organism: Lithobius niger (assembly GCA_023313725.1). Classification (NCBI taxonomy): domain Eukaryota; kingdom Metazoa; phylum Arthropoda; class Chilopoda; order Lithobiomorpha; family Lithobiidae; genus Lithobius; species Lithobius niger. The sequence goes on along the minus strand of JAHWFP010259005.1, from coordinate 52,444 downwards.
AACCAGTTTTTTCAACGCTCGACTGTCATACGAACCAGAGGACACAGCATGAAGTTGACGAAACCATGAATCCGCACCATTGTTGGGCAATATTGTTTCACTGTGAGAGCCATTAATTCTTGGAACGCACTCCCAGAAAGTGTTGTGGCAGCACCTTCAACCAGTAGTTGGAATTGACTCAGTGTTAAAGTGTTTTGTTCCATGTATGGTGTGAACCGGTTACTTAAGCTTGCTTTCTTCCGGTATTAATTTATTTTAATTTATGGTTTCGACTGGAAACGAGTCAAATCGTGTGTTAAAAGTGGTAAAAGTAAAAAAAAAAAAAAAGCAACAACAACAAAATATGGCCCTCTGACGATGTCTAAGTAAACCGACTAGGCATGCAAGACGAAGCGTTGAATTATCAGCACAAGATGTACTTTTGTGCCTTGTTCACCTGTTCTACAAGACAAAACAGCGGTGAGACTGATGCAAGTGTGGCATATATACTTATAATTACTGATGCAAGTGTGGCATACTTACAATTAAAGACATAATATTCACAATAAGATTATCAAGAGTGCATGGGACGCCCACGAATCGTGGCAATCACGAGGACGCCATGTTGGAAGTGATGTCGCTACCTCTAGATCTGGATCTTGACTGGCAAATTATCAAAGAGATTTTTTTCCATTTAACCATGGTACGAGCGCATGTGTTGGAAAGTGTTTTAATAATAATAATAATAATAATAATAATAATAATAATAATAATAATAATAATAATAATAAAATTTGTTGCGATAGCAACAGGTCTGGCAAGGACTGGGGAGTCACTAACAGCCAGCCACAATTACATTTAAATACATTGAACATAATAAGGCCAAGGAATGATGATGGTAAGAGGTTTGGGGACACGAATGCCTTACCACCAAGGTTAGACCTACCAGGGACTCAAGGCCCACGATGGCATCGCCAAACGTGCGGGACATGGGAAGGGTGTGAAATGTGTTAAAAGGCCCAAAATGACGCTGTACAATTAAAAAGTATAAACAGTGCTAAAAATTGCATGCTAGTGAATACTAAAAACTAAAGCACCCAGATAGTGGGATTTGTCATCACTAAAAAAAAATATAATTAAAAAAAAGTATATATATACCGTTTTACCGTATTCATTACACTTTATGTATTAGCAGAGATATAGTGTAGGCTTCCAAGTTTATATTTATATTTCGGTTTGAGCTGCTTCATATTTATGAGCCTATATAGAGCACTTTGAATTTTGATTTTTTTTCGATTGTTTTTCTCTTATAGGCAGGTTTTGGCCCTCAAATAGGTGAAAAACTTCTCCGTAAACGGTTTCATGAAATCCAAGTTTGCGCTCAAATATTTAACGCTCACCGAAATAAATCAGAAAGTTACTTGTTGCAAAAACAACATATTCTGCGTCATATTTAGCATCAACAAACACCTTGACATATAGATCTGAAACTCGGTTTGCTTCAACCGGCTGGAAGCACGGAAAAAAGTATACCATTACCTAGGCTATCAGACATTAGCGTTTCTGAAGCACAGAGGTGCGCGGGTTGAGCGAGCAGAGCGACAGATATCCGCGTGGAGTAAACCTTTTCAACCAAAAACAAACCCTCTTTTGAAGTGTATGAACTGCAGAGATTCTAAGTAATGAGGTGAACGATGCGACCTAATAATCAGTAGCCAACGTAGATTTTGTGATGCCGTGGGGAACGGATAAGCTACATGAAACGTGGACCGACGCTGGTAGAGTGAACGATGCGAACGATATGCCTAGTTATTCTTTATTTTGAAGTTTACAGTGAAATTAGGTACCCACATAGAAATCTCAGTCGTTTTGACGTCGTGGCTCGATTCTTTATTTGGCGTTAAATGCTGACGCCGCTTACAATTTTGAGGGAGCAGGGACAAACTAGCCACACGGGAAAATGGAGATATCTCGTAGGACAACCCTACCTGTGGTGGCCTATTAGGCCTAAACTGAGTTAAAACTAAACGTTTGCAGTTGTTTTGTGTAAGTGTTTTTTATTTCTTTTCTTTTGTTTCTGTTAACACGAGTAGGTCCATTACATTTAAGAACAGGCAACAAAACCGGAAAGGGAGTAAGCCGGGGAGTCTACCGTCACTCCAAGACCACCTGTCAGCGTGCTGGCACGGAAGGAGGCATCACAAAAAATGTCATACTCCGTACCAGTAGCCTGAAAGACATAAATCAGCTCCGGGCACCAGGTCCAGGGATTGAGAGACCGTGCACCAGCAACTGCTAGGGCACTTTCTGAAACCTGCTGAAGCAGAGTCATCCCAGTACCCGCTTCTCCAAGAATACTCTTCACCTGCTCACTTAATTTACCATAGTCTCCTAGAATCCTACCAACCGGGTCACTTTGCCCCCGACTTAGATTACGCAGGCAGAGTTCAACCAAAAGCTTTTTGGCTCTATACTCCACAGGCATCTCTCCGCATTCCACCCACAGTGGTTGTACAGGGGTAGAGGCAATACAGCCCGAAACCGCACGCAGACACTCATTGACTGCAACCTGTAGCACCTTTAGGTGTTTTTAGAAGTAAGTAGAAACGGGAGATGATAATCCATCACTGATCGAACAAAAGTCCTGTATGCTGCCAACAGCGCTCCTCTCTTGACACAACTACCTGCACACAGCACCTTTAACACCGCAGTCCTTGCAAGCAGCTTGTCTTTCACCCTTGCAATATTCTGTGACCAGTCTAAGTCGCCTCTAAAACTACACCTAGGTACTTAACCTGTGCTTTCGGTCTTACCACCTGGTCCCCTACCTGTAACCGTATACGATCAAGTGCCACCTTGGTGTACTTTTGCAAACACTACAACTTCAGTTTTGGCTGGGGCTAATAGCAGACCATGCTAACCAAGGAGACGCTGGACATCGTCAAGGGTCTTCTGTGCCTGCTCCGTTAGCAGCTTCAGCACATCCCCCACAAACCACACTGCAACATCATCTGCATAGCAGACGACGTTAGCAGAGGCTCAGATCTCAACCAGTACCTCATTGAGCGCTACAGAAAACAGCGTCGGACTCAAGCAACTTCCTTGAGGAAGCCCTCTGTTGGTAGTTGCTTCAGTCGACCAGCTGCCATTCACTCTTGTCACAAAAGCTTGTGCGCCCAAAAGTGCTACTACAGTGTCTACCAACCGCCCACTAACACCCATCTTGACTAGAGTTGCCTTGGTCCACGCTATGGACACAGTATCATAGGCTGCCTTGATGTCCAGAAAGACAGCCAAGACAACCTTCCCCTGTGCCCACGCTTCCCGAATACTGGAGAGTAGAAACAAAACTGCATCTTGCGTAATATGATTTGAACGATACCCAAATTGCACACTGTCTAGACAATCATAGTATTCCATGTGCCAGTTCAGCCACCTGATCACCATTCGCTCATAAACTTTTTGGATACACGATAATAAAGCTATCGGCCGATAATTTACCGATTCTGACCTATTACTGCCTGGTTTGTGAACCGGGACAAGAATGGTGAACAACCAAGCTGGAGGAATGGGTGCCCCACCAAGAACTTGACGGAACAGAGCCAAAAGAGACTGCTGCTCTGCCACAGACCGTCGACGTATTATATGGCATCATAGCTAACGCCACCAATGCCTGTTGCACTGGAAGCTTTGCAACAGGACAGGGATGCTGTAAATTCCGGAAACTCCCACGGCTCATCTCCAACATGAGACATCACTCCTGTATCAGACATGGGAGGGGAGACCCCTTCTCCTAGCAAAGACATACCACGTGCACGAAGAATGGATATGGAGTTTGCATGGTGGCATTGTTTCCTAATCACAATGGTTAAAACAATGTAAAACAATCAAAATGATCGTTCAGGGTCCCGTAACACCGGAATGGCTCGACCAATCGAAAAAGTGGTCTCTGTGAGTATGATGCTCAGGGAAATTTGTGGCTTAGCTCATGTTTCAGATTTTAGGAAGGTGCAGTAGTTTTTTCTGAAACCGTGTCATACAAGAACAAGAACAAGAACAAAAACACCAACAAGAAGTGAACAGTTTTCAAGTTTTCGTGTAGCTCCGTATCTTTACTCTTGCACGGAATTGCATAAAAGTTGGTATAAACTTGGAAAAAGTTGCTATCTACTATCTGGCCAAGTTTGGTCGAAATATATTGAATAGAAACGGAGAAATTAATAGTTTCAGTTTTGCTGGAGAAAGGACTTCAATCATATATATACACGGTACATGATTCGTAGGTTAGGTTATGAAGAAAAAAAAACAAAGGCTACCCAGCGAACACAGCAAGACAAATCTAACAAACTGAAAAAAGAAACTGTCGAACGAGACGCCGCAACAACCGTCCAAACAGGAACGACACAGGAATTAAAAAACAAAATACAAAAACAACAAACAAGAATGCACCAACACTGCATTTGTAATTCGACGTGTCGTATGGTAGAATATGAAAAAATTTGCAATTGACGTATGAAGTTGGAACGGCATACATAACATCAGGACACTACTAAAAAAATCTGAATGCGTGATGTACTGAACAATATCAACCCACAGACCAATTATTAAATATGTCGTAAAATTGCGCATTATATTTAAAAAAATTGTCTCGTAACGTTTGCTACTACGATACGGCAAATGAGCCAGGATCTTGTGCGCGACGATGCAATTACTGACCAGAATGTTTCATCCGACGCTGATATTGGTTTTGCTACAAAAAACAAACAAACTGAAAACTTTGTTGTTTTACAGTTTCCCGTCCCCTTTGTTCTTGTTCATCAGGCAATTACATTATTAAAATCTTCGAACACCATATTTTCAGTAATCTCAGCAGTTAATTTGGAGGGGGGGGGGAGCGGGGGAGTAGGAGAAATCGTATTGCGCTGAGGGTACGTGAGGTTGACTACTTTTAATTTATTTACACTTTTTAGGTGTATTAACAAAAGTTAAAATAATCACACGAAAATTATGACACAGTGCATATTGAATATAACACTGCAATTTCATGTGGCCAGTTGTTAAGCTTTACTGCTTATTACAGATTTAAAAAAATCTGACAGTCAGAGGCCAGGATGAATATCCCGCCCTTCCCTCCCTCGCCAGTCCGCAACTGTATAAACAGGACCACATTCACTTTGCTCACTCGTTCAATAGGAAACAACACCACTAATAAGCGTAATAAAATATTGTAAAATATCGCACCCGAAAAGCAATGAGGCTAGCGCAATAATTAACAGCAAAGTCTATGTGCGCCTCGTATTCAATGTACCGTCCAGATGCCAGCATACAAATTCGGTGTACCATCCAGATTACCGCCAAAGGTAAGTGACGACTCACTTTGTATTGTTCTGCGCGATAGGAGAGGAGCCACCTCGATGTCTACGTATAGCCTCTAACCGACCACAATATTGAAGAGCTGACTTGCAGAAATGCACAGTTACACGCCATATTTTTTCGTATTAGTGCGCACCTTTACGCTGACGTCGAGCTGACGTCATCCACAGATCATGTACTATCGGACGACGGTTTTTCGCTGAGAGACCTCGGAAGAGGTTAGCAAAGTTCAAACGTAGTATGTAAGTTCTGTAGAGCATATTGCCTTTTGAGCTTCCACACTGCAACTCACCCACCTACATACTTGAATTTCGTTGGATCAGAATTGAACGAATATGTCTGGTTTTTGAGGAGATATCGCTGAACCGATTAGTCTTCTACCGTATTTTGGGAGAACCACATTAATTCGACGTCAGTTCCTCTCTTTAGGACTCTACGTTGAGTTTGTTGAGCTCGGATTATAATTTTGGAAGGTG
>JAHWFP010259005.1:0-46606 GCA_023313725.1 Lithobius niger | reverse complement strand
AAAAAGGCGGCTCACTAGCAGACATGTGTCGGTTAACTGTAAGCAATTGAAAGCATTTGGCATGTTGAGGATAAATCCCAATGCGACAGAAATATTTCAAGTTGTAGAAAATGTAAGGAGAAGGGTCAGAGATTAAGAAAAACTAAAGTTTAAAGGATGAGTGTCCACCAATCATAGAGAAAAAGATGCGTCAATAACGTTGTGTTTATGTTACTGTCTAGCTAGCTCGCTAGCTAATAAGATTTTTCCCATGTTAAATCCCATAGACTTTTTGCTCATGGCTAGCTCAAAATTGAGAAGGCCTACGTCCTGAACTTTTGCACACGGATGCATGTTGATCTGAGGATGGTCATTTTGTTGGTTTGGGGGTTGAAGGGATCAGGACAAATGCGTGGGAGGGTTTTGAAATTCGCCACCGGCGAATTTAAATTTCGTTTCTTTTCCAAGTGGCAACCAAAGATTTTAAACAACAATGGCTTGAACAATCAAGACTGGTCCTTAAATTTATTGTAAAAGCCTGGATGAACTAAAAACTGAACTGTAACAAAGAACAAAATAAAGAAACATTAACATTGCCGTGAATTGCGTAAGAATAAACGGATGCACGTTAGATGATGGTTACGCAATAATACGAGCATACACGAGCTAATGGGTTTTTTGTTAATAACCCAAAAATAAAATGCTTCGCGTTCTGCTGTTTTAGTAACAGCGACCTTCGGGGGTTTCTGCATGACTAAATGTGAACGAAATCTTGAAAAATTAAGGGGAGGGTGCAGGGAACATAAAACAACTGAAGGGGATGTGCTGATTGAGTGAGCGAAGCGAACGAAATCAGCGATTGTTAGCCAGTGTGTGCAAAAATGGGATTGAAGCAACTTAAACAGACGGTGTAACCTTATGTACGTTCACAGTCCTATGAAAGTTGTGATATCCACCCAAAACCAAAACTGGCAGAAAAACCCGCCAAGTGTCCAAAAACGGTCAGCCTTTGAAGGTAGTGATATCATTCAACCAGAGAAAGGCCGCCAAGGTCAATCCTATTATCCAAGTTAATCGCACCCAATATACTTTGGACGTTAAATGAAAACTTGAAGATTGCTACAGCGAGTAGCAAACTTCAAGTTTTCATTTAACTTTCGAACCATTAGTCGGTGCGATTATCTTGGCTAATAGGATTGACCTTGGCGGCCTTTCTCTGGTTGAATGATATCACTACCTTCAAAGGCCGACCGTTTTTGGACACTTGGTGGATTTTTCTACCAGTTTTGGTTTTGGGTGAATCTACAATTAAAGAGACGGTAGATATAGCGCGTATCTACATTTATTAAATATAGGGTAGGTATATAGCTTGTGGGGAACCAACGCGAATGGTGAACATGGTACGAACGTTTTAAAGTTGATTACATGTTCCCAGCATGATCTAGATTCGTTTATTGTGTGTTTCTTGTCGTCCTGAAAGAATTTGTAGGAAACATTCAGATGTGAATGAGGAACGAGATGAGAACATCCAAACATAGATGTGGAACGTATCAACATGTCTTTGTTGATGTTTGTGTGTTCCCATGACGATTTGCATTCGTTTTATGACCGTTTTACGTGTTTATTGATCGGTGTGCGGGTTGGTACGATGGTGACGCTTCCTACACTACGTGCGTGTCTAAAGGTTTTTAACATTGTTGGAAAGTCGTGTTGATGTTCCCATCACCATCTAAGCCCGTTTTCTTTCTCGAGTAACCTATGGTTTTATTTAGTAAAGAAAAGAGAGGGTAGATATGGCTCAAGGTAAAAGATCAAAGCGGTTCTAGGTGGAGCTCACGGCATGAGGTCACTGTCCACTCAGGTCAGAGGTCGTGGGTTGCTTTGGTCAACGTCAAAGGTCAAGGTTCCTACTATGGGGGAATTCATCTTCTTAGTCTGTTCTGATTGCTCATTAACCCTTTAAAACCATCATATCTCCTAAACCATCGATCTTAAAGCAAAATTATTTGCCCTATCACATAAGTCCCCCCCCCCCCCCATGAAATCTTCTCAACTCCTTCATCCCATGTCCCCCATGTCCCCGTTCCCAAATTTTGTTGGTTAATAACCCTACCCCCTTTCGAGGTAGAAGCACATGTGTTTTGGTAGAACATACACAGTTATTTGCTTGGTAGAAATTACATGGATTTATGTAGAAAAGATAAGATTTAGCTTGACGTCATTGCCCCCTTGACTGGCAGTGACGTCGTTGCCCTGGCTGGGTCTGTCAATTCTACCAAATTCCGTGTATCTGCTAACAAATTTCCTGTAAATCCTACCCCCACGTGGTAGAGTGACGTCACCACCTCGTGTGACCAGAAGTGATGTCATCGCTCCAGGCTGGCTGGGCATGTAAATTCTACCAAAGTCCATGTATGTACTCAACCGAATATCCAAGACAACTGCTCCATTGGCAGGCGCCATTTTGTAAAAAAACAAGGTGGCTGCCCCATAAGCAGTCGCCATTTTGATAAACAAGATGGCTACCCCACAGGCCGCCAACATCTTGAAAAACAAAATTATTGACCTTAGCTATGACGTCATACCCTACCCTACCCCCCCCCCCCCCGCACATTTGTTGGTTGCCCTACCCATGGTTTAGATTTAAAAAATATGCAGTATACGGTTATTTGTTTGGTAGAAATTACATGGATTTATGTAGAAAAGATGTGATTTAGCTTGTTGTCATTGCCCCCTTGACTGGCAGTGACGTCGTCGCCCTGGCTGGGTCTGTCAATTCTACCAAATTCCGTGTGTATGCTATCAAATTCCCTGTAAAGTCTACCCCTAATTGACCAGCTTGATGTCGGCACCTCGCGTGCCCAGAAGTGACGACATTGCCCCAGGCTGGGTATGTAAATTCTACCAAATGCCATGTATATTCTGCCGAGACTCCAATATGGCTGCCATTTTGAAAAACAAGATCGCTGCCCCTTAAGTAGTCGGCCTTTTGAAAACAAAATGGCTACCCCATAGGCCGCCAACATCCTGAAAAACAAAATCCGACCTCATCTATGACGTCATACCCCTCCCCCCAGTCAAGGAGTGTAAATTCTACGAAATTATGCGTAAATTCTACAAGAGGAAAATGGGCTTTTTTTTTAAATGGTGGTTCCTAATCGTGTTACCCCTTCCTCATAATCTCCATTTTTTGGAGACTTCTGAATCAGGGGTTATGTAAATTTTACCATGTAAATTCCACATGATGAAGACTACTTTTTTTTAATGGTGTGATCCCCCACTTTTTCCGTGGGAAGTTAGACCCTCCTCAGTTGAGATGCTTAAATGCCACCAACTTTCACGTAAATGCTATGTGATGTTTGATTCAACCAGTTGGAGTGTGTAAATATTACCAAATTTCATATAATTTCTACGAGATAAGGGTGTTCCTCACACGTCATCATTATCCGACCTCACGTGACCTGAAACGTCACCGTAGTACCAACCAACGGACCGATTGTTAAACATATTGTAAAACGTACAATAAACGAATGTAAATCAATATGAGAATATACAAACATCAATAAAAACGTTTAGATACATTCATGTCTGGACATTCTCACCGTGTTCCTCATTCACGTTTGAATGTTTCCTACACGTTCTTTCATGACGACATACCTAAACATATCGTAAAGTGCACAGTAAACAAGTATGAGTCGTTATGAGAACCAACAAACATGAATAAAAACGTTTAGATACAATCCCTGTTTATGTTTGGACGTTCTCACCTCATTCCTGATTTATATTTGAATGTTTCCTAGTTGTTTTTTCAAGACTGCGTGTAAAAAAAAAAACTATTTTCAAGTAATTTTATTGATAGGACACAAAACTACATCACGTTAAATCCGTTCAAACAGTCAAAAATCCAGTCCGGGTTAGGTTTCGGTGTATTGCCCTCTGTTCAAGTTCGACCGTCAACCGTCGACCGTTCAACCATAATTTCCTCTTCTTGAGTGTCTTCACCCCCAACGATGACGAGCACAAGAGTCTCAGCCTACCAGTTCGGGTCGGTGTAATCTTCTTCATCTAACCCTGATTCATCTGACTCCGATTCGTTTTAATCTTCTTCAGACTCTGGTTCATCGGTTTCATTGGGTTCTTCGGAGAGACCCGAACCAGTTTTCTCCTTCTTCATATCCTCCCAAATCGACTTGATAACATGGTCGTACTTGTAATCACGGTTTGATTTTGGTTTTCCAGAGGTGTGATCGTTATTGCGGTACATGGCATTACTGTCTTTTAGAATCGAGGCGAGTGAAGCCAAGACGTCAGGCTCATACATGTCATGACGCAAGCCTTTTTGAACCAGTAAAGTCCACAGTTGCTTCTGTCCTCAATACTGCTTTCCTCCAAACATTACATCATTCTCAAGTATTTACAGATTTTATCCCTGATCATGAGGTCTCCCAAGGCCACGTTGTGATGTAAACCAAACACATCAACGTTTTGTTTTGGCGTTTTGAAAAATTCGTGTCAATAACGTTTTGGCATCACACCCAACGTTTGCCTCTCGAAGAGTCTCCAGAAACCGAAGTGAGCCCTGAAGAGGAAATTCGAGAGCGGTTGAAACTCGCCCAATATTCGATGTTGAAGGTGGTTCTGCTGATGAAGAGGGTTCTGAGCTAAGAGCTTTACTCATGGGGGGAGTAATGACGTTGATAAACATTTTTGTCGGCTGAGATCCCCTGGGAGTACTCATCACACATTGCCTTTCTCCTGGAGAATATGTGCTGATTCGTTCATACTTGTCATTCATGTCATCATTACTTTCTTTCTCGTACTTCCATTCTTCATCCACGGGTTCCTCGTCCTCGTCACACCTTTTTAATCATCTCGATGGCTCTAGCAATACGTTTTAACGGTTAACCATGGGTTTAAACAATTCTTGAAGATATTCTCCATCGGATTGATTTTCTTTTTACGCCACCGTCAACTTTTTTTTAATCAGTTTCTTTCTAAGATCAACATGTGTATATATTCTCCATTTTTATACTGCATTAGTAACCAGGGTTCCTGTTGTCCTCTTTTTTATGAGGGGGGGGGGGGGGGGCAGGGGAGAGCGTTTCGTCGACTCGTTATACTGTATGTATATACTATACTTTCAACTTAATCATCTTCCACGAATCCCTCAAAACATACAAACGTTCGTTTTAATGATGTACTGAAGTTTCCATCACGACTCTACATTTGGTTAGTATCCGTTTCATGGAATTTTAGAAGAACCCGTAAGAAATATTCAAACACGAATGAGGAACGCGGTGAGAACAACAAAACATAAGCGCGGAACGTATCTAAATGTTTTTATTGATGTTTGTAGGTTCCCGTCACGATGTACATTCCTATATGGTCCATTTTACTATATGTTTAACAATCGGTCGTGGGTTGGTATGCCTGTGATGTTTCCGGTCGTGTGAAGTGGTAACAGGGAAAACCTTATCTCGTAGAATTTAAACGAAATTTGGTAGAATTTACACATTCCTACTCGTTGAACCAAACATCACGATGTTGACTTGAAATTTAGTGGAATTTAAGCAACTCAACTGAGGAGGATGTGACTTCCCACGGACGGGGGGGGGGGAGGTTGCACAGTCAAAAAGTGGGAATCGCACTATATAAAGTAGCCTTCATCACGTAGAATTTACGTGGTAGAATTTACATACCCCAGTTGGGAAGTATAAAAAAAGTGTAGGTCATGAGAAGGGGTAATACATTTTAGGAACCGCCGTTTAAAAAAAAAAAAAAAATCATCATCTTGTAGAATTTACATAAAATTTGGTAGAATTTACACACCTGACTGGGAAAGGTTATGATGTCATAAATGAGGTCGGTCATTTTGTTTTTCAAGAAGTCAGCGGCCTATGTGGTAGACATCTTGTTTTTTTTTTCAAAATAGTGACTGCCTGTGGGATGGCTATCTTGTTTTTCAAAATGTGGACTGCCAATGGGGCGACCATCTTGTTTTTTTCAAAATTGGGCGCTTAGGGGCAGCCATATTGTTTTTCACACTGGCAACTGCCTGTGGGGGCAGCCATCTAAGATTCTCGTTAGAATATACATGGAACTAGTAGACTTTACGTACCCAGTCTGGTTACGTGAGGTGGTCATGTCGCACTGGTCAAGTGATGATCTTACTTTCCACCAAGTGGCCGACGTCATTTCCGGTCAAGTGGAAGTGGGGGTAGTATGTACAGGAAATTTGGTAGCAATATACACGGAATTTGGTAGAATCTACACACCCAGCCAGGGCAATGACGTCACTGCCAGTCAAGAAGACGATGACGTCTTCTTGGCACATTGCTAAATCATGTATTTTCTACCAAACAACTGTCGTAGTATTTTCTACCAAAGTCGATGTAATTTCTACAAAACAAATGACTGTGTATTTTCAATCAAAATCCTTGTGTTTTCCACCTCAAAAAGGGGAGGGTTATCAACCCTTAGTTGCATGAATTAATTTCTTATGCTTTTTTTTTTATTAGGTCAGTCGTTGGATTCGAACCAACATTCTCTTGGTTTGGAGACGGGCTGGGTTGTTGCTGCTTGCTTTTGCTCTGGGTTCTCAGGCAGGGCCCCCTCACTAAGCTTGCAGTGCGAGTTGAGACTTAAGTTTTCTGTCATTCAGTCAAGTGTTGCCTGCAGGCACTTGTATGCAACTTGGGGCTAAGGTGGAAGTAAAGAAAAGTATATTAACCCATAGTTTCATGAATTGATTTCTTATACTACGTTTTAAGTTAGGTCAGTTATGGGATTCGAAGCAGCATTTTCTTGGTTTTGGAGGTGAGGATGCTGACCAGTGAGATGTTGCTGCTCGCTTTAGTTGTCAATGTTGGAAGAGACATCATCCAAGATCATGTGATCAGAAGTGATGTCATCAAAATGTCCGTTCCATGGAACGGGGAGGTGAGGACCATGGAGTGGTCGACCCATGGGATGAGGGGATTGGTCTGTTGGGGCAAGGTCGACCCGTGGGATGACATTTGGGGTAGGGGTTCTGTAGGTTAAGGATCTGTGGGGTCACCAACTTTATGTAGAATTTACATGCATTTTGGTAGAATTTGCACATCCTGTTGGGTGAACCATCCCAGGGGGTGCCCCGTGGGATGAGGCGATGACATCGTGTCGTCTGCATGTCCTGGGGGGGGGGGGGGGGGTGTCGGCTCATGGGATGGGACCCAACGTGGTGTTGACTAGTAGGTTGAAAGCTTGGATGATTTGATGTGGGAAGTTAGCACAATGTCAATTGCTATGTTTTTTTGTGCAGAATCTGGACGATTTGTGAACTGTTAGCAGAAAGTTTGTGGTGCGGGATTGTGTATTGCGTTTTTTTGCGAATTGTAAGGTTGTTTGTAATTTATACCTTGTAGTTTTTTGTTGTGTCCAGGGGTGAACTGGTAGGGCCTGGAAAGTGATTAACGTAGGCTGGCATTTCGTAGAAATCGTCATCATGGGGAAAACATCAATAGTCCCCCGACAGGCCCTCGGCGCATATGCCCCACGGGAAACCTCGCATTTTTCTAGATAGACAGTACGCCCTTGGTTGTGCATTGAATTTGTTCTTTTTTGCAGTGGGGCGGATAACCTGGCTAAGGCTTCCTGAAATAAACAAATCTTCTGCCTACGCCTTCTGGCTATGGCTGATTTGCATTGTTGCCTAATAACAATATTTAAAACAACAGAGCCCCTTAACTCCGGAGCTACTTGGCGAATTTCATTCTTTTTAAGAAAAGTGCAATTCGCAGAGTCATATCTATCAAATGAGCTATGAACCAGTGTTATAGGCCAAATAGTTTGTTTTGTGGAATGAACTGTGCAACAATGTGTGAACCCCAAAAAGAAACACGCTGGTTTCGATTCTGGTCTGATCCGGTCTGATCCGATAGATTTTAATAAATGTTGGTACGTGTGTTGACCAGCCCCTGTAAACGTCCATATACCAAATTGCTTTGAAAACTTGAAAAAACGGAGATGTTAGGCATAAAATTTTGAAACGAAAAAACGAAAACCTATGTTTGAGATACATACACAGTTTTTTTAAGTCACTTTTTTTAATACGTCTACAGATAAGTCTGCTAACTACACTTTGTAGCAGAAGTAATGTTATTTCGTTTAGAAGGTGGAAGGGCCGGAAGGGGGAAAGGCCTGTAGCGCTCGTTGCACCGGAGCACCATTGCACCGGAACACTGGCGTACCGTTGCACCGGAACGCCATTGCTCGTTGCACCGGAGCCTCGACAAGATTCCGCCACTGATTACAAGTGTGTACTGAAAAAATCTTTAAAAATTATTTGATTTTCAAAGTAGTCCTGGGACCCTAAGAGCCAGCATCGAGCCCTAATCCTCTCTCCAGTAATACGACTGAAACGAAGGATACACATTGATATGAAATAATTTAACAGTGTTGGTTTGATTATCAGATTATTGAGTGTGCGTGTTTGTCGCTCGCAATAATAAATTATGTTTGTTCCTGAAAACGACATACGTTCAATCATGAAGTTGTCTTGCTGAGAAGATTACAAAGAAATTTGTTAGTTTAGCCTACACAATGTAACTCAACAAGTATGTCAAATACAACAAGTCAAACAAAAATACAGACATAAAAAAATTTAAAAAAATAAAAAACAATACAACCAGACAAAACATTAGTGCCACGCAAAATTAATAAACAACAAACAAATTTATTAACAAATCTATAAATTTAAACCTTTAATAATCATGTTTTAATTCATTTCTTTACTTTTCCAATGCTAAACTGATTCATTAAATTGTTAGGGATACTATAATTTAGAAATTGTGTAAGCTCTGCATTTTTTCCAGAATCGTTCAAAACCTGAGGTACATTAAATCTGTGAGTAGTTTTCCTTAATAATTTTGATTTTCCTCATTTAATTGTTTATATTCAGTATTAAAGTAATTTTTCGCATACCTGTGGTGACATAGTCACGTAGCTGCCTGGTATTCAAAATCTTCATTAAATCTGTAAGTAGTTTTCCTTAATAATTTTGATTTTCCTCATTTAATTGTTTATATTCATTATTAAAGTAATTTTCACATACCTGTGGTGACATAGTCACGTAGCTGCCTGGCATTCAAAATCTTTTGATTTTGGAAAATATTTTTAGTATCAAGGCTTTCTTCGTTCATGAATAAAATTTTAATCGTTTTATTTTGTATCTTTTGCAGAATATCTTGAGTATGTTTAGCATGACCATACATCTCAATACAATATCGTAAAATGCTCTCAATTCAAATATATACAGACTCCTTTTAATTTTAACATTAAAAATGTGTTTAATTCTATACAAACTAGGCATCATTTGCCTCAGTTTAGTAGCTAAATGCTCTTTCAACTTTCACTTACTATCGATAATCATTCCGAGGTATTTTTCTTCTTCAACTTCACGCAAATTTTTACATTTCGACTTGCCTTTTTTTTTTGCATCACAGCCATTTTCGTGAAAGCAAATATTTAATTCCAGGTCACGTTTCCTATGAGAGGAGTGAACACTAACAAAGTTTGTCTTGCTAACATTTATGCAAACCTCATTATAACTGCACCGTATAGCAACATAATTAAGTTTATTGTGTAATTGTTTAATCGTAACTTCATGTACCATTCTAACTGAAATTAAAATCACATCATCCGCAAAAAGAAAAGCTACCGTGCTATTATTTCCCTCATTAATATCGTTGATATAAATAATGAACAGCAACGGCCCTAATACAGATCCCTGTGGTATTCCATTTTCAATCCTTTCAAAATCACTAATGGGCTTCTTAATTTTAGTTAGTATCTGCAGTTCTCCCATCTAAATATTTTTTCTAAATGTTGTATACTCAGTCCTAGCTTGTAACACTTATTTAACTAAATTTTTTGATTGATAGTGTCAAATGCCTTGCAAGTCAATCAGAAAGGCTCCAACAAATTTGCCATCATTAAGTGCACTAATTGTGTGATTGATTTTCTTTAAAGCCTTATTAGCACCGTACGATTTTTCTAAATCTACACTGATTTTATTTAATTGATCATTACTGTTTAGAAAATTTGTAATTTGGTTATCAATTGCTTTTTCGATAATCTTATTAAATAATAGCATTAAAGAAATTGGCCTGTAATTATTTAAATTCTTCTTTTCCTACTTTTTGAAAACTGGTCTAAGAAAAGGAATTTTAAACTCATTTGGTCAAACCGCTTGATCAATATTTTTTAGATACGTTTCGAGATCATAATTGCAGTATTAAATTTTTCAGTTAAAATAAACGTTTTTATTTTAAAATGTTAAAAATAAAACCCATCAACACCTTTTGCTTGAATAACTTTCATCTCCTCAATGATTTCACAAGTTTCCAAAATAGAACTAGAACTGAATTTGGAACATTCAAATCCTTACGCGTTTCTTCAACTTTCATTTGCATATTATGTAAACCCCCTTTACTGTTTTTTTTTCCTAATAACAGTTTCTAAAAAAAAAAGTTATTAAACTTGTTACACATGGTTTTTTTTTACAGTAACACCAACGAAAATTGTGTAACAGTTGTCGATATTAAAAGTTTCCTTTTTACCTGTAATAGTATTTATTGTTCAGTAAATTTTTCTAGCGTCATTTTTACTATTGCAAATTTGTTTTTGTAAAAATTTTGCTTGGCCCTATTTACTAACTCCGTAACATTACTTTTTAAAAGTTTGTAATTATTCATCTATCAAAGTTCGACTTTTTAACGATATCAGACCATTTGTTAATTTGCTATACTTATTTATATAGGGCTTCTTTTTGACGTTACATTTATTTAAGTGCGTATACCCGACTTTAACTCTCTTTACCTCACAAATTCCAGTAACTGTTTCTTTAATTGTATTACATGCTTCATTCACACGAATGTCATCCAATAATCGCCAGTCAAATCATTTACAAAACCTCATCAATTTTATCATCGTCCAGTCGGTATTTTGCTTCTTCCTTTCCAATTTTAAACCCATTATTTTCAAATTAATAGCTAGTAATGTAAAATAGTGACCTAGCATTTTCTTTAACATGTGAAGCTATTAGCCTCATCGTTATACATTTGTGCATGAATGTGATCAATACAGGATTCGACAACATTTCGAATGTCTGGCTTGTAGGCGAATTGATTAAAACTTATAAAAACCATTAGAAGACAACATATTTACATTTTTTTTTTTACTTTCCTTTTTATTGTATTGTGTTTTTACAGAATATCAATATCAAATATCCCCAATAATAATAACGTTGTCATTAGAATTTGAGTGTTCTTTTATAATTTGTTTCAGACTTTTGAATTTATTTTTGTTGCTACTGGGTTGTATAAATGGCAAACACATTAACCCATTTGTACTCAATTTCTAAAATAGCATTAATACCATCGTTAATACAATATTTAATACGTTTTAAATTCAACATCAATATCATTTCTAACATACAAAACAATACCTCCACCCCTGTTTGTGGTTTCTCTAATTACCAAAAATATTTCCAATATATACAATTTCTTAATGTTAATTTTATTCAGAGAAAACAATAAAATGTCCCAATTAGTTCCAGCTATATCCAGTTCTGGTACAAGTTCATTCCAATTCTACTGTGTTTACACGAATAATTTTCAAACTTTGTGGGTTGCAAAATTTATAATCAACATAAAACTGAAAATCCGATAGTCAGATTATTTATCAGATGTTCTGTATCAAATGTAAAGTTACATCTGTAAAAACACCGTTATTCATCTTACTGTGAAACACTACTACGATTGAAAAATGTCACACGGGATTAAATCTAACTCGAAATGGGACAACCATTTAAGATGCCTTGAATCCATTGCGATTAAGATGCACGAAAACAGGCAGATCCCGCTTATGAATGTGCAAGGCCCATCGTTTTCTAATATTACAAACCTGATTGGGAAAGACTTGAGAGGGAAGCTCGAAGTTGAATGGAAGCTTGCGTGTAAAGAATGGCCCGAGTGATACAGTGGGCAAGGGTGACCCATTTGATTGAATATAGCAGACAGCGGCAGTTTCAAATTCGAACCGTGCATTGGACTGAAAAACGAAATTTTAACTGAGTTCAAACTTACCTTTAAGGTGCCTGATGACGACTACAGTTAGTAGTTGAAAATTTGCAAGTTAGTGGACTATCTTCATTGTGAAATTGTGCGTTTTTGTGAGTCTCGTGTGACTTTTTTTCAAAGTTACATCTTATTTAAATTTTAAATTAATTTAATTTTATCCCTTTCATTCCGTTTCATCAGCACTTTACCATTATTGAACCACACTAACTTAATTCTATTTTCTTCAGCAAATGTTTTAGTCTGCCAAAACAGCTGTCTAAAGGACGGTGGTGACATGTTTTCATTTATGTAAACACGCTTACCGCTTAAGTTTTGCAGTACATTATCGTTAGTTAACACTTTTCTTTTTGTAACCAATCCACTTGACGTTCCTACGCTCAAATTGAACAAAAATCGAGTTTGGCTTCTCTTTATTTTTGCTAGGGTTTCTGTCCATTTTATGAATCACATTTATTCTAAATTTGTGGTCACCTAGTTGGTAACTTTATTATAATATCATCAGTGTTTTTACTTGCTGTGATTCCTCCAAACCGGTGATTTTAATGTTTCTATTACATATCGTATTGATCCTTTTCATGTTGACTTATAGGCACACCCGGCCAGCCTTATAACAGCCACGCGCACGCACGTGCAGATCTCCATACGCGCATTTTACTATCGCACCGTTTCACGAGACTCGGCGTAGGAATAAATACAAGGCCAACTGAGATCGAGGAACACAGCTACTATCTCGGTTGTCTTTGGGAATAGTATACGAACCAGCACCAAGTTAAAGATTGTGTCGTCACAAACCGGAATGATTCTCGTATTTTAACATCACGCTTTATAATTTTTTTAGGGTAGTATCTTATAATTTTTCTTCGGCGATCTATAGGCATAAATAATTTCGATTTTTATAGCATTAGTCTTTTATATTTTTGATCTCATGCAAATTAGCAAATTAGTACATGCACACACTGAGATGAAATGTCATGGTTATTGTAAGCGTGCAAAGGATCATATACGTGCAGGATGCCATAAATGTAGTTCCCAATTATTCAACAGAAGATCTCCTAGACGCCACATTTTTAAAACGGATTTTTAGCAAGGGATTGACTAACAGTAAGCAAATAGACCTTTGGGGCAATACTTGATGTGGTGGATCAAGAAAATGGCGTTGGGAGGAATGTACCTTTAAACTGAACTCGTGTTATTCAAGTTTTCGTTCAATTACGGCAATCTTCTTTCTTAGCTCATCATTTGCCTTTTCCTTATTTCTTAAACTTTGTCTCACGTACTGTTCATATTGGGTTGTATTGCGTGGGGTTTGTGATTTGCCGGGTGTCCCGAAAGTCATGGGTCACCCGGTCGACATACCCGTGTGACATATCGGGTGTTTATGCTGATATACCTGACATTTTTATCTTTGTTCATGTTTTGTTGATGAAGAAAGATACAAATCCCCAGTATATTAGCATGACCATCCGGTGTATCACTCAGGTATATCACGGGTGACCCCAGACTTTCGGGACAACCGGTATATCCGTTGGGCATCTGCAGAGACCATTGCCATAACTGTGACAGAAACATTTGTTTTTATTTTTTTTATTCAAATTGCGTACCATTTAAAATGTTGTGACATACACAAAACGTGGTTCAGTATAATCCTACTATAACAAGACTGTGCTATAGGGCAGTGACACGACGTAGTATTATTGTGTATAACTCTATGGTGGAGCCAGTAACTGGGTTAGCTGCAAGGAGCACTGGAGGGATAAAGGAAGATCGTCTTATTGAAGCCAATGCTAATAGATTGATTTCTTAAGCCTATAACAGGCGATTTTTGTTGTTGGCGAAAACAACGTTCTTTTAAGCCTAAGAAATCCGCTCTCAAAGCACTGTCTTGACTAGAAGTGCCGTTTTTTCCGTTACATTTTAATCTAGTGCACCTTGTAGCTATTACCTCCATATGGTGTCTCGTAGCTAATATGACGTCACTTGACGCTGCTCTATTGGCTGACTGGCGTGAAAGTTTCTGGTATAACACCTAAAATATCCACAATCATGGGGAAAGCTTTCGTGTAGGATTGCTCCTGTTAAAACCTTTTTTTTTTAACCTATTAAAAAAAAAATGAAGAAAAATGTACAAAAGTTTTGTTCTGCTATACTGAAGCAGCAGCAAGCGCTAGTAGTCTTACGGCCTTCACTAGTTATCATCTCTCAAAACAACTCCATAATACTTAGCTTCCCAAGAGCCAACCGGCCGCGTTCAGTGCCACCTAACCCAACCTAACCTAACTACGACAACACCAGGTAAGTTAGGCAAGTAGATTAACGCCGAACCACTCTTCTTGGGGTACTGTTTAGACGACCACACGGCTTCGAGTAATGCTAAGTAACGTCGTATGGGCCAAAGCATAGGAGCTGGGCAAAGTTGTCTCGTCCGATGCGATTGGTCAGCCAACCGGAGTTCGAGGCCAAGGGATTCAAGCCTAAGAGAAAGAACGAAAGAAAGAACTGAAAACAAAAAAGAAATGGTTGAGAAAAAATTAAAAAATAAAAATAAAAAATGGTCGCAGCGCTTCGCATTTTCGCCGGAAGGCATACGTCAGCACAGCAAGAGAGAGAGAGAGAGAGAGAGAACCCGCCATCCTACTCCTCCACCACCACCACCACCACCACTACTAGCCTCCATTACCACCGCGCTCGACTCCACCGGAAAAGTGGGTCAGGCCCATCGCGAGAGAGGCGGGCGGTGTGTGTTCGCAGTTGTGCGTGCCAAGCCTAGCTCGCAGTTGCCGGGAGGCTCGCTTAGCAGCAAGGGAAGACGGTCTCAGTCAGTGGGTTATAGAACCGATGTGTGCAAAACAGAGGCCAACCATAACACTGCCATAGTCAACCCATACTCAGAAACCCCTCAGCTAAAAGAGGTGCCCGACGCCCGTGTGGATTTTTAACCCTACCACCAAACAACAACAACAACAACAACAAAACAACGTGTGTACGGTGTGTGTGTGTGTGCCTGTGTGGATAATATACAGCTGTGATCGTTCTACGGTAAACAAAAAAGAAAATTAATAATAGTAAGCACTGGTGTATAATATTTCAGACGTCGTCGTCGTCGCTCGTTACCGATACAGTGGATGTACGCCGTTTGTGTGTGGATTTCACCAACCCTTATCCCCAAGGTTTTACAGATCAGTGGTGTGCGTTTTTTTTAGTGCGAGGTGTGGAAGATTTTGTCGACTGACTAAAAAAAAAAAAACAAGGAACGTATCGTACTGTTACGAAACGCAAGCGGCCCCCCACCAAGCCCCAAAATTGACGTAAGTAGGATGATTCTGTTTATTCTTGTAGCCTATTTCCCCGATTTAGAATTCTATTGATCCGTTTTCGGCTGTAGCAGACGGCTTGCACTGAAAGGATAGCATACTCCAGTCGCTTTGCCAGACACAAGCGGAACGCCCACACGAGAGCGCCACGCTGCCGCCGACATGGAAGTGCGATGACCGTACTAAGATTTAGCGCGCTCGGCACCCATTGTAGTAACCGTTCCCCATTTTTCACTCGCCGAATACGCCGTCTCGAATTGCCGAATACACCATCAGTAAGCGCTAAGTCCGCTTCAATCGTAGCCGTGTTCCATTACGCGTATTTCGAGCACGATACCCGTTTTTTCAGCGCTAACCTAGCTTGTTATTGCAAGGTCTCAGTGCTGCTTCTAGATTTAACCATGGAAGGAGGTCTGGTTCACTGTCAGACGTGAAGGTTGCTATTTT
Source organism: Lithobius niger (assembly GCA_023313725.1). Taxonomy (NCBI): domain Eukaryota; kingdom Metazoa; phylum Arthropoda; class Chilopoda; order Lithobiomorpha; family Lithobiidae; genus Lithobius; species Lithobius niger. The sequence continues at coordinate 30,750 of JAHWFP010259005.1, read as the reverse complement.
TTTCCCGTGTGTGTGTGTGTGTGATATTTTTCAACGCGTCGCAGGGCTGTTTTGTATCGATTTTGATATTAAAACATAAACGGCATCTTCTGCAACACTGATGGAGTTGATTGAATGAAATTCGATGCCGTGTAATCAATGCTTCCGTATCATGATATCAAGGATATCGTTTTTCAATTTTTTTTGTTTTTTTAGAGCCTAAATGTTTCCGGTGGTGTTACGTTAGTGAAAATATTTATGAAAATAAATGTGAAAAATTGAATTTACATGAGGGGTAACACTCGATGGTAGGAGGTTTAGGCCTACGGTACACGGATACACAACCACGCTAGCCTAGCGTAATTCATTTTGAAAGACCGGCTTTAAATCGAGACGTTTACGTTCACGGCAACGCTACCGTTAGCAATAACACTGATAGAACACGTAATAATATTGGCGTAGGCCTACCTATTACAGCAGGTAGTATTCCAAAATTTGCCAAGCCTACTCCAATTGTATGAGGACCTGTTTTACGTGGAGTATCTTTGTCATTGCCTAAAACCCAGCCCTCCCCACGCAAACAGTCAGCCATTTTGTAAATTTATAAGACCTCCAACCACATTCCTCCACAATAAACACTTCGGTAAGTGCTAAATAAACAAAGCATTATTTTTCTGTCATTTTTTTAGGGCCACGTTTTTGTGTGCAGTGTTTTTGCTGAAAAGCGTCACGTCGTATATAGGCTTAAAAAAAAATAGAAGATTACGTAAAATGCATTATAGCTAGCCATACAGAGAAAGAAATGTATACACTTAACCCACATTTAAATAATTCATGTCGCTAGGCTTACTAGGCTGGAGAACGAACGCGTCTTATTTCTCTTGTGTGCGCGTTGCCCTAGTTTTCTATTCGTGTGTTAACTGTGTTAATATGTAGGCCTAAGTGATTTTTTTTTAAAGTAAAAGGTAGGGCAAGCACGTGCTCAAGGAAAAAATAAATAAAATAACAAATAAAAAAATAAAAATGTAAAGAAAACGTACTCACCGGTACATATATTTTACGAAACAATAAAGTTTTTAAAAACAATTTATTTTTTTAATGTTTTATGTAAATAGCGTATTAGTCAACGTGTGATCCAGTATACCGCGCAGTATCCAATTTGATCTGATAACAGAATTTTCTTCCTATAGTGTTGACTCAAAACTATTACTCCGGGGGGGGGGGGGCGCCCTCGCGCTCCCCCCAAACCCTCCCCCCCCCCCCCCCCCCCCCCCCCTCCACCACGCCACAAAAACACTACGGCCAACGACGACAGTATATACAGGAATAGAAAACATTTCGTTATGCACGTCATAAGTCGCTCTAAATCGATCACTCGATTATTACGCACAGACAGTAGTATAGGCCCTATAAACTGAGAAGGCGTTACGATTAAGATTAAAAAAAAAAATTATGATCAAAGTGGTACAACCTCCGTGAAAAAGTCCGTTCCCTCTACACTCCAAACAAAAAATGTAAACAATACAAAAATTACAGACCTTCCGTGACAGTTGGCTGAAAAAAACCCAACAGATTAAGGCTCAAAAGGTGATATTTAATTTTCGACCTAATAGACTTTTTCGGGCTTGGTCACCTGATCATAAGGATACTATGACATAAGAAAAGTCCTGTCCAGGTGATAGCCGTAATTGATATTATATTCGATTAATCCTTTTAGGCCTATATACCACAACAAACATTTGATCTACTAGCCTACCCACGTTACATACAGTAAAGAAATCATTTACAGCTCGACAAGCCTATACCCTACTCGAGCACTTTGAAAGATATGAAAAAAGCTGAAATCAGTATACTTATTTAGGCCTATGACTAGTGAATATTAGTTTTGTAGTCCTGTACGTATAGATCCGTAGGAAGGCCTAAAGGTTAAGCCTAGAAAGGAAACCTAACTCTGCTCAAGTTACTTCTAGGATTAATTTCTATTCATAAAGCTTGCTTGCATAATAGACCTAAACACTCGTAAAATTTCCTGACCGAAGCGTATATAACCAATCTCTAATCGAAGTTTATTTAGCAATCTGTAGCGAAAATGTTTCAAATTAAGTAGGCCTGTAATGTTTGCTTACCCTGCTGAGCGATCACATTGGCGCCGAATTCTTCATTTATATTTTATCGTTTACATGTTCGGTGTAGTTAACCAGACAAAGCTAGACGATACTGAAGAGTCAAATGTTATCACAGCTTATACATTTTCTGAAAATGCACAGTAGCCTAACTTAATTTTCAAGATGGTGAAACAGTATCGTTTTGCATTTAGCAGGTCTTTCGTTATCAAGCTTTCTTGATCCCTGTTGTAGCGCCGTAAATCCCTAATTTAAACTATCTTTAACAAATACAAACTAATAGGAAGCGGCGCTTCAAGCTTAAGCAACTAAGGTGCTTTACACTGGACGGGATTATTATTACTGGGTCTTTGGTACTGTTACCGAAAAAAATTAAAACCTTTACCAACAGCCGGGGTCGGACTGGCCCGGGTGGCTAGGCGGAGGATCGCCACTGGGCCCAGCGTGTTTGCGAGACCAATTTTTTTTTTTACATGTGTGTATATTTGATACTAATTTAGTATGTACTAAACATTACGTTGATTCTAGTTGCTTGTGGTATTCACCATGCACAGTGCTATCATCACAGAACTGCCTGCTGGAGCATAAAGTTGCTGTGCTAATTTAAGTAGGCTAGTTTAGTAAGGTTAAACACTTACATTTCTCTAGGTTGGCTTCCGTATGGCTCAGTTTTGCAACAGTACTTCAGACGCGTGGACAAATTTCCCCAACAACAAAATTAATACTGAGTCAAAAATTCATCCAAAAGCTAATAACATTTATTCCTGTTCTGTTGCTATAATAGGTGTATTCAAATGTAAATTGCTGCAAATATCATCCATACCATACGTATCGCATGACGGGACTATACAAATGAAGGTAACTTCACCTTCACCTTCTCTAACGTCTTTAACGGTACGAAAAGCCCTAAGTAAAAATTACGAAACCGTCGATTATTTTACAAGTTAAAATGTGCTAACGTTAAAGTTGCATTATCCCCGATTGAAAACCGTACGAAAATTACCGTGGCGCCGTCTAGCGGCAGTGATATTGTTAACCTTTGCGGCTAGCTCCTAGGTACCAAATTTTCACACAATAATTAAGGCCGCCGTGGTTTTGTTTGTTTCGTTAAAAGAAATGGCGTCGTGCATTCCTTCGCTTGATGCAAGCATGTGCTAGATAGCGCTAGATTACTGCCATGCCACATTCTGCAGATTTTCAATCGATGACAGTGCCGCGTTAAACTTAACAAATGTTGGGGGTGGGGGGAGGCAGCCTTACGAACACCATAGCTTACGTCAACATTCAGGTGGTTTCAGAACAGTTGACTGACATTTTAGGCCCGGCCAATGGAAGGAAGGAAGAAAATTTACCGGCCAGCTGTTGTAGTCAGCAGCTAAACGCGAAAATATGCTACGTAGATTCCTTTACGTCACCGTATCGTGTGTACTGTACACACTATGGATCATTGCCTTCATTTTTCAACACATGCTGGTAGGAGTTGGCATCAACCATAGGATTCTGACCTTTCCTCGAACGGATCTTTATGGTCTTACGTAAGCCGCTGCGTGTATAGTATACTATTGCCAGTGCAAGCTAGTTTAATTTTTTTTTTCCCTCCGTCTAGACGTATTGGTGCGTAAACTAACCACCAACGTGATAAGTATATCTGTGCCAAGTTTTGTTACATTGTATGTTATGCAGACAAACGTCTGGCGCTGGTGAAGTGGCTAGAAAACGATTTAGTTAAGAGTTACGTGTAGGTTATTGCGCCGTGCAGGTTAGCCGTAATATTGTGAATGTGTAATGTTTAGCCTTTCTGGAGGTTTCGTTTGTTAGTTAGTGCTCTTGGCGTTGAATGCATCCCTAGTTTTGAAGGTACGGTGGCCTAGTTACTGCGATTTTATTTTATTTCGTCGAAATTTTTTATGTCGTCGACAGTGATTGTTGGCTTCCCTGCTTAGCTTGATGGTTTCAGCTGCCCCACTGCTAATACCAATTTAGACTGGCAAGATTTGTTCTTTTAAAGTCAGTAGGATACGAGCATGAAAATGCTAAACTGTGAGCAGGGGTTGTTGTGATTTTTACCAGCCCAATAAAGCCCAATAGGTATTTCCCCAAAAAAAAAACCCACTTGAAAAAAAAAACGGTATTAAACCCAGTAAGTGTTTTTTTTTCTTTCAATTTTTAAGTGTTCGTTTTGACTTAGAGCGGAGTGACTTAATGAAGAGATGCGTAATAATCATGTTTCGTAGTGTAAACCGAATTCCAAAAGGAGTCGGCTCAACTTGTTTGCTGCTCGTAAGCAGAGTTGAAACAGAGCTAAGTACATAAAACGTTAAAACAAATTCAGCAAACATCCAAAAAGTAAATATAAACAGCATAACTTTATAAAACCAGATAAATCCGAAAAAAAACCCACCCGGGTTGGGCTTAAAAAAAAAACAGGTGTTTCACTACCCTGACTGTGGGTGAACGATTTGATTTGGACGAACGACTATCCTTCTGAGCGCCTCAAGTAGCATATAGTTATTAGTCTTCTGTATAGTCGAAATGGCTGGGACTTTATAGAACGACTTTATCCGTTCGTCCGACCGTTTTCTTTTTCAACTCCAGACCGGTACCAGATAGAGACAAACGGTTTTCGCCATATAGATACAGCGTCCAAAAATTAGTTGAAATTACGGCAAATTAAAACATTGTTGCTTCCTTATAGCCTTAAAACGGCAAGTAAACAAAAATAAGCTTAATTAAAAGCTGAAAATTAGGCCCAAAATCAGGTTGTCACGGTAACATCAAGTTTCTGCACCATGTTGCATGAATAGGCCTACTCTCGAACTCAATTCTCTGCTAGTTGCTACTTAACGAAATATTAAAGCGGTAGGTAGCCTACAAATTAGGCCTAAAAGACGCCTAAAACTACCGGCAGTTGTATAGTTACTAATTTTAGGTTAGCTATACCATAGAGGTCGCTGTTGCATGTGCGTGATAAAAGTGCGCGTCTGAACATTTTCGAAAGGGGCGTACGTCACGGAAGCCGGTTGTACAACTAAGCAGTCGCTGAAGCCACTTGTTTAAACCTGCAGTTGAGTTCATCATTTACCGCTTTTGATTGGATTAGCCTGTAAAATATTCAGAACGTCTTCATAATGGATGGCTGGAATACCTGCTGAATTGTTGACTTGCCAGTTACCGAAACACAACTCGGCATCGTAACGAAATGCTGAGCCACCTTTCGCAAACAACCTCATGGCTGAAATAGGCAAAAGAAATAAATGTATACTCTTAATTTTACCCTCGGAGAAAGAGCAAACACGTTACTAACATAAAGGTTCATCCAAAGTCCAAAGTGTCCAAAATCCTACGCTTTTAAACTCCAAAATGACCTTCAGGGGAGGATCTTTCATAAGGGTACCCGTGTGAGAAATTAACACGCAGACCGAGTGTTTAGAGCCATGGGCCGAAGGGTCAAAAGACCTAGGAACAAAACCAATTAACGTCGGTTAGTATTAAACGATGAGCCTATAGCCAGTCAGTTTACATTATAAAAAAATTTTCATCTTCGTGTGAGGATTCCCTAGTATACATGCATCTACTGTGAGATACCTATAGTTGCCATATTGTATACTTATAGGTATAACATGAAGTACACTCTCACACGTAACCCAGAAAGGACCCATTACGACAAGAGAAATCATTGCTTGGAAAAAAGCGCCAGTTATCTCACTTGTGTAAGCGCTCATGTTTTCGACATGTGGCGATTTTGAGCTTGTATTTCAAAAACCCCTTTTTAACATTATAGTTTTTGACATGTCAAAACTGCTAAAATACTGCATTTTAGCCACACACAAAAATGTGAATATATAAACAAATAAAAAAAATTGTAACGATTAAAATCTGATTACATGAAACATAACTGAACTAATTTTGAAAGACATTATGCTACGATGTGTTTTGTATAGTAATTAGTTCTAAAATGTTTAAGAAGTAGTTATTATAATTGAAATTAGCCTAAAGTGCTTTTGAAGTTTTTATTTTTTGTTAATTAAAGAATTAATTGGTAGCTGTAATTCCTACCACTTCCGTGTCCCATATTCATTAAATTCGGGGAGCTCAATCCTGAATGTTTTGGTTTTCGACACTTTTCGACGGTTTTCGCACGGTTTTTGACATGTGACGTCAAGAAATGGATTTCGGCGTAAAAAACCCAATCCTGCCTCCTAACCCTTTTACCATAGATTAGAAAGTTAACTAGATGTACCGTCTCACCTCTTCCCATCCTACGCGGACCTCTAGCGGAAGTTGCGGCTACTAATACCTCTGCTAATGCTTTTGCCTTCGAAGCAGCACGAAAGCAAAGCATTAGCAGAGGTATTAGTAGCCGCAACTTCCACTAGAGGTCCGCGTAGGATGGGAATAGGTGAGACGGAACATCTAGTTAACTTTCTAATCTATGCTTTTACCTTATAACTAACGGTGGAGATATCCAGTTGATGTCTAGATTAGCCTTGGAATAGCTTAACCCTGGATCTAACTAATCCTCGACCCGGGAGTTAGCGGTCCGGAGAAAAAAATTGGTGATATCCATGTTGGACTAAGTTGGGGTTTTGTTAGCTCTTTACTCCTTAGCCGTCGACCTTCAGGCTAAATTAGCCCTCTATATATTTGGGGATTTCAACGTCGTATTAAGTTAAAGCTACTAATTTACCGCCTAATCCCCGGGTTAAAATGTTGTTAAAGCTCAGGAATAACGCTAATACTATAGATGGATATCACCGCTTTTTACAGCTCGGGGCTAACTGCTCACTGCTAAGTTAGTCCTCGACCTTCAGGCTAAATATTGCTTAGCCCTCAACTTATTTCGTGATGGATATCACCATTTTTCCTTATTACCGAGTTTAGCCCAAAGATTAACGTTAAACCTCAACTGGATATCCCCACCGTAATTGGTTACCGAGTTTGTAATTCGCCGCTCAAAGGATTAAAGTTACCGCTATGGATTGGTCATTATCAACACGCATTTTGTAATTCCACAATGAACAAGTGTCCTACGTTATTAGTATGAAGGACAAGCTTACTGAATTATGGGATCAAATCAACCAACACATTATTGGATTTAGTTGTAACGTGATTAGTCCCAATGTAGTTCGAAACTGCTTTAATTTCACTTTGTAGCTTTCAACGTAAAGCCTTTAAATACCTTTCGAGTTTTTTTTTTTTGATTCTTCTCTTGTAATAAGCGCTAGATTTCACTCAACAAGCAAAAGCCAGTATTGGGAAGGACGCAACGGCGATGAGATGTGATGGTGGGGAGAGGCGAGTAACAAAACAAGGCGGAGAATGTTATTGTAGCTCGGTGGGGAGCTCTTAATTACATTTTGGAGCCAGTGGCCGACATATTTTCGGCTTGTTTCACAACGTTTTACAACTAGCGTTTCCACGTTGCCAGGAGTCGTTAGTGGCGCGTAACGGGCCCAGCCGGGATTGGTTGGTTGCTTGCTTGCTTGCTTGGCTTGGCGGGTTGATGTGATGTTAGGCCTAAACGAAAGGCAAAAGACGACCAAGATATCGGGCGAAAAACCCGCTGTCTGGCCTATTTTGGGAAGACGTGCGCGCCCGCCAGCCTAAAGATGCAAGTCTCAAACCCCAGTCCCATCTTTTTACTGGTTTGAGTCTGTCAGAACGAAAAATAAATCTTAATGGGAAAATAAAAATAAGAAATAAACGGCTGTGCCTGAAGTAATCGTTTGATGGCCTGTGCCGTGTGTGTTAGGGTTCGTTTCAGCACCCGTGCTTAGAGGCTTGCATACTGTAATGCAGATCTTCAGTGTTGGGTACATAATAGTCGCGCTTTCTCAGCGACGGCGATCTAGACAAATTAAAAACTGTTGGGGAAGGGGGGGGGCGGAGATTACTATTGTTTTGTTATCGTGAAAACACTTTCATACTATAGAGCAGTGACAAGACGTAGTATTATTGTATATAACTCTATGGTGGAGCCTTAATGGGTTAGCTGCAAGGGGCACTGCAGAGAGAAACAGAAGGGCGCCATACTGAAGCCGATGCTGTTTTAAGCCTAAAAAATCCGCTCTTCCATTGTTTTTCCCTCCATTTTTATGTAGTGCACCTTGTAGTTATGCCCTCCAAAACCCATACTGGTGCCAATATGGCGGCAAATGTCACTGCTCTATAAAGATACCGAAAAGATGTTACCGCTAAATTTTCCAACCATACTTCGCTAGCATGCCATGATGCAGCCTTCCCTGCAGAAGCCAGTAAACGTTGCAAGCAGTTGGCAACGTAAGGAGGCCACAGTCAGTAAAGCATACCCGCATACGACTGTATGACAAATCTACGGGAAAAGGTTGCTTGATGGTTAAGTCTGAGTCTATCACATATGCCAGAAGTTCTGGGTTCGAGCCCTGTCTCAGCTACCCCAGGCATTTTCGGGAGGAGATGGGCCATTTCATGCCTCGTGCTCATGACGATTGTGGCGTGTAAAAGTTCCTATGAATTACCTAGCAAAATCCTCCCTCTCACCTTTCTGGCTCTATTGTCACAGCTGGGAGTGCGTCAAACCTTCAGCGCATAGAAAATCTAATTAATTTTCGAATAATAGGATGTGCGGAACATTACAGAATGGCCCTGTGCTAATACAGGATACACTAATCTGAGAAAGAGAAACGATAGCTGCCCTGACTGGGAGTTGCACCCAAGCACGTAGCTAGGATTTTTTTTGAGAGGGCAAGTATAGCTTATTTTACACTCCCCCAACCTCAACTTCTGATGCAATTGAACGAACAGAAGCCTCCTTTTACTGGGGGTTGGGCGGGGGGGGGGGGGGGTAAAGGATTTCCTGCAACTCACGTTTTTTCTACAACCTTTCAGTAAAAAGTATTTAGTTCGTTCTCGTTTCATAATTTTGATGTCATTTTTTATTTACTTCTCCAATTTTAGTTTTATCAGAAAAACATCATTATTTTCTTGGCCAACGTCGAATCTGTGCAAGTTCACGTCTGGACATGAATGTGGGGACGGGGACGGACGAGAAAGTGGTTCGTTATCAATGATTTCTACATGCAGAAATGACATAAAGTCCGGACGGAGTGTTTGCTTAATTCGTCTGGCTTATAAGTCAATGTGTAATAGTACCACAAAATTCGTCCCTAAAAATGTGTCACTGAGATCAGCGTGTTAACCCTACAAAAAGCGGGGAAAACTTAGTTTGATTTAGCTTCTTTACCATTTTTTATTGGAATTATAGACAGTAAATTTGTATTTGTGTTATATACTAGTTTTAGCGGAATTATTTTTAAAGTTGTCTGCCAGAAACGTAAGGTGGGTAGCTAAAGGAGATAACACTCGCGGCTGCCCCATCTTGGTGGAAGTACGGTTGGGTTTCCCTTCTTGTCCTCATCTTCTCAGTACATCACCTTAGCTACCTTGGTTTATTATATTTACAGATTAAAAGTGTCCACAAAATGTGTAAATGCAAATGAGGTTTCCGTTTACCCGCGGAATTGCAAAGACCACCTCAGTACATTCCAAAAAATAAAGTGCTGTTTTGCTGAAAAAAATAAAACTTCACCCTTTTTTTTATAACTCAAGTATCGTTTTTACTCCCCCCCCCCCCCTGAAAACTTTTTTGAGGGCAATTACCAACCCTGCCCCTCCGGTAGCTACTGCCCTGCATCGCACCGAGGACATCACATCCTATAGTGTCCGCGGCCTATTTTGAGTTCGCCCCAGAACGACACAGATAATCAATTGTATGTTTTTGGTAGCAGAGTGCCTTGTTGATATCCGAGATGGTTACAAAAACAATGGCGGCCGTCGATTAATGCCGCCCCCATCCAGGAAAACGTAGCCGCTCATAAAATACCTGCAGGACTCGAGATAAACTACGTACACAATAAACAGGTTTTTCTAGTAGTATATCCTGGGTTCTAGCCCCAGCCGGGGAAGTTGTCTTTTCTTTTTCCTGATATTAAACTGTGAGTTTTAGTCTCATAAGGCCAGTCTTTAATGCAGTCTGTGTGCTTCGTTTACTCACTTGCCGTTTGAGTCATTGTGCTGCATTTAATGTTTATGAATTATTTGAATTTACTTTGGCATATTGCCCCAATTCTTGGAGCCTGTAGACGTCCCTCTCATAGACGTCCCTCTCATATATGATTGAGAGCCGTTGCATATATCATATTTTACGCAATTTAACAAATTTCCACGTACGAGTTCGGTTTTATGTCACCAGGGGGGGGGGGTGCAACTAGTCCAAATTTGAAACCCGTTAAGCCCTAAATAGACGGAAGAAAATTCGTACGAAGCAATGCGTTACTGAGTGCCTACAAGGTCAAAATTGCTGCACTCACGGAGTGAGTTTGTGTGGCGATTATTGACCGATTTTGACCTCTTTGGTAAACCATCCTGCAACGCCGCGTTGCTAAGAAGAAAAAAATAATAATATTTCAAACTATTCCAGCGTGAAAGATTGTGTAGATGGAAACGTTGAATTTTAATTTTGTCGTGTGGTGCTGCAAGGACAAGTGGAAAATTTTAAACCTATGGTTTTTTGGTTTTTTTTTTCAAATTAATTTACGAAAGATGTCACGAAGTGAATTCACATGGTTTGGTTTGGTTTTATTCTACGAGCCTTGGCCCTCAGCCATGCGCTCCGACATAAAAATCTACAACAACTCACACTTATACACACTTATTCACACTTATTCACACGAATTCACACTTATTTGTGACAACAATACATTACAATGATATTCAAAAATAACCTACATTTTTTTATACAACAAACATTCCATTCAATTCAATACAACAAACATAACTTCCCCCGCAACAAATATTTTAAATAATTGAATACCATTTCAGTCCAAAAAACCTATGTTAATACACAATTATTTATTTAATTTAGTAATCCCATTTTTATTCCCTTTAAACTTCTTCTTCAACAATTTAACCCAGCAGCAAAAACTCCTCTATATACCCATTCTTTATCCATAGCCACAATATTACCCCAATAGTTCTTCATTTTTTGCTTAAAGTTCATTATAATCGTTGATTGTTTTCAATGTATTTGGTAAATTATTGAAGTTTTTCCACAGAATTATATTCTGCAGTCATTTTTTTTCGTATTTATTAGACCAGAAAGGTAGGTTCACTTTTTGATTTTGAAGTCTAGTTTTTTAAGAAAAAACTTTTCTTATTGTTATCGCGTAAATGCATAGATTTTTTTTACATTGATTTTATGTCTATTTCTTAGTTCCTTCACTTTGTTGTTTTGAAACAACACTTTCAGCACTTTATTCTATGGTAGAAATCTTTGTTAAATTGTTCAGCGCTAACAGTGAAACAAACGAAACGGATGTGAGTCGTTCTTATTGCGCGCATATTAGGGACGACGGAAGCGTTTAGGAATTGAGATATTCCGATACCTACTTCCGCGAAAATGCTAATCTTTCGTCGTAAAAATAATGTTAAAACAAGCCGCTGGTCAGTGGTCATTCACTCCTTTTCCTACCACTAACGATTTTGTTTTGTTCGAAGTTAGTACTGTAAGTAGGCTAGGTAGCGGCGGGGGAAAGAGCGTGATCGTGGTGGCAATCTGGCAGATTTGTAAAAAGTCAATTTGTGCCAGTATTGCGTGGAGGATGGGGGGAAAGGGGGTGAGGGTGTCGGTCACCATCTATGGATCAATCGTTACAAGGAGGAAGAATCTGATAGCGAACCGCAGGTGAATTATGCAATACGAGACGCTGTCGTCGACCTTTCAGTGTTGCTGCTCTTGGCTTGAATTCAAGATGACGTGACTGATCAGCGGCCAGTCAGGAAGATTGACCAGTAATATAACATATTGATCTGGCAGTGAATTAGATATGAGACAGAAAAGTAGGAAAATACAAGAAGAGGGGGTGTACTGGCCATTATGATCCTTTGCGCGCTTACAATAACCACGACGTTTCATCTCTGTGTGTGTATGTACTAACTTTCTAATAATTACCATGAGATCAAAAATGTAAAAGACTAATGCGGTAAAAATTAAAATTAATTAATCCAATAGATCGCCGAAACAAAATTATAAGACACTAGCCTAGAAAATTGTAAGTTGTAATGTTAAAATACGAGAATCATTCCGGTTTGTGACGACACGATCAATTCGTTCATGCTGGTTCGTCTATTACGCGCAATTCGAGGAACGCAGCTACTATCTCAGTTGACCTTTGCGATGCTGTATGCGCGGATTGCGATCAGCGCGTGGCTGTTATAAGGCAGGCCGGGTGTCCCTTTAAGTCTGCAACACTATCAAAACGCCAGTGTTTAAAAAATTCTCTTGACAGTCATTGCGTTTCACCAAAATCCTTTAGCCATTTTCGGTATGTGTCCTAATTTTTTTCGATATGCGAAAAGTGTAAATAGGTTTTTTAACTTAGTCTAAACACGTTATTGTTCGGGAGGGTGTTGGGGGGGGGGGCGCAGAGGAGTGCGTTGTATTTATTTAATCTACATGCGTTTTCTAGGTGTGCCTAAATATATTTTTATTTAGCGTAAGCAATTTTTTTTTTGGGGGGGGGAGAGGAGGAATAGGAGATTATGCATTTCACATTGGGATGGTACCTATGTTTATTTCATCTGTAGCCTAATTTTATATAAATTCTTGATAATAGAGATAGCTGTTGCAATGCGTGATAGAAAATTGTGCCTCACTATTGGTAGTGGCAGAACTGTACAGAAGACCGGATGCGACTAGGTAGTCGCTGTAGCCGCTTGTTTTTTTTTTTACAGTTATTCCTGGGTAAATAGGCGAGGAGGAACTAGAGGGGAGATATGAATTTTCGAGTTATCTCATTCTACTTTCTATTCAAATAGAACGGATCTCTGCCTACCTTTCAGGTCTATTTCCTCAAGTCAGACCCCAATCTCACGCACAACAAACTCTTAACGATGATTGCATTACCTGGCCCCCAAGTGTCTTTTTTTTCTTTCTTTTTTATATATATATATAATGTTGGCGGCCAGGTGTCGCCCAGACACCACATTCCTTTGCCGGAAAGGTGGAAAGAACCCTGAGGCTGTTACGCCACGCAACTGGGAAAGGTACCAAGTATGGGGCGCCGTTCGTAACAGTTTTATGGCTTAGCAGGGTATACTGTCGTAAATTGAGAGAGAGCCTGCTTGTTTAAAGCCTGTTAGAGCTAATATTGGAACGTGGGATTCAATCGTGAGTGGGTGTGCCATTGTACGTTAGCCAGTGTTTATTTGTTTAACACAAACACATCAATCAGGAATCGTAGAGGTCCTATTTCCGCCCCCCCCCCCCCCTTTTTATCAGACTTATGGGTCCTTCTTTTTATTCTTGTTTGGGTTTATTTTGCTAGGTGCTGATTGGTTCGTTACCAATGCTGAATACACGGTATTAATTCAAATATCAGCAAACGGGCAGAGAATTATTTGTGCAAGCTAAAAATTGTTGTATTGTTTCGTCTAGCTGTATTGAAAAAGTTGAAAACCTATTTTAAAATTTCGTATTTTGAGCTGCTTTCTACCAAAACATCTTAGTTTTCCGTATTTTTTATTTGATAAATTTCTTATGTCCTTTTTTTCCCGTCGCTAAAACCCTTACGGCCCCCGTCTCATTTTGTATTGAGGTAAATCGCTATAGTGTCCCGGTCCAAGCTTGGTCGGTCACTGTGATTCTTTTGTGATTGCATATTTCCATAATATCTAACAATATTTAAATTCGTATTAACAACAAACTTCAACAAGCTTTATCACTTTAAAAAAATACCTGACACACCAGCAGCTCTGGCTGTCTCAGGTTTTTTTAAGTGTTATTTTTACCTTTTAAAATTGTTAGTCTGGTTCCATTCTTGATATTGTTTTGTAATTTAGGGGCATTTGTTTGTGTTTGTTTTGGGTGAAGAAGCCATGCAATTGATGCCGAAAATTAAATTGCTTTTGTGTGTATGACAATTGTGAGTACTTGCTTTATCAGGGAGCAATCCTCAAACCTATCTACTTCACCTACGAATTAAAATTAATTTAAACGAATGTCAACCTGTTGAAATTTTTGCCACGCCCATTGTTCGCACAAATACAATTAACTTGGGACTTAAAATAAGCTACGAAAAGACAAGATCGTCAACACCTTTTCCAAAGTGTTCCAGTGATTAAGCCGATATACTGAGAGCGAAATCCTTTTAATAGTACGGTAGGATAAATAGGTTCGTTGTTATTAGTTGAGATCCTATAAATTTTCTAGTACAATTATTCCTTTCTAACGTGAGCTAACCTATAGCAGTTAAAAGCTGCGTTAAACCCAAAAATTTCTTTCAATTACTTTTTTTTTAATACATGATAAGAGTTTTTAAAACGGCTTATTATAAGATACTAGCCGTATAATTGAGTTCTATGCTAGCGTATTACTGGGATGAGCAAGAGATACGATAAATACATTAGTTTATTTTTTATATCCAATTCTTATTTCCATCTTGCGCATCAATTCCTCACTATGAAAGAAGCAGTCGAACACCGAATCGACCACGGAAACGAGCGAACGAATCCAGCAGTGGCCTTTGCGAGCGATTATGGACAGCTCTGCCGCCCTCCATGCGTGCGATTTGCCATAGAAGCTAGCGAGTGAAATTGGCAGTAATAGTATTTTTTTTTTTCATTCTTCACACTTAAAGAGCTTTCAGTACGGTATTTATGGCAAACGGCTTTGTGTTGTTCATGTATTGCTCGGGGCCACCAGGGTTGTAGATCAGGTTCCCTTACCACTGTTACTAAAAATCGGATTAGCCAGTCGACAAAAAACTCCCGAATATCTCCGAAATAGCCTATATGAGTTAGGAATTTCATCTTCGGATTTTTTCATTTGTGCTGCAACCCTTCCCCCCCCCCCCCCTCCTGACTTGAATTATCGAAAACATTATCGAAAACATTATCGTGCCCCAAACAAATAAGCGCGCGCACACACACACACACACGTAAACAGACACACAAAATCCAAACCACTCGCTCGGGCCAACAAGTATAAGGACACGTTTAGCAACGAGACCTTCTCGCTCGCTGAACGCTATTTGGCAGTTAACCATCATTTTTTTACGATCAGTTTCCAGCTTCTACTAAATGAATGTGGCAATTACACATAACAAATTAAATGGATTTTAAATCACAACACGGATAAAGAACAAAGTGCAACAGTAATTTGAAACATTGCTAAACCATTGTTGTCATTTCACGCTTTTTTCCAAAATTTGCTATTCTCTTACAAAGAACAGCTTCTGGCATTAATCAAACGACGGTAGAATAAAGAGCTGCTCGCAGCGAGAATCATTCAAAATCCAGCATGGCGTCCATTTCGATGTCGGGGTTATCGAATCGAAAACAAACCATCGAATGCTGGCATTCAAAAACCAGTCCGCCGTTTTGTGCTGCAGTAAAAATTGTTTTCCTGTTGTCAAAAAATCGACGCTGTCATGCCGCAGGCATCGTACGTCGTGCCGCGAAGCACGAGTAGAGACCTGACCTGAGTCCACGTCGTTGCCATGGTTACTACGTATAGACAACTCGCAAGCCGCGTGCCCCGGTAAAGGCGAAAAGTAGCCTGCAGTTTAGTATTAACGAAATAAAAGCTAGTGAGCGAGAAAATTGTCGTTGCATAAACCTGCCATATAAATCTTGGAAATCCGTTTCAAAATCAAGACTTTATCCTACATGCATGATTTGCGTTAATTTTTCACGCAGCTTCGAACGTGACGTCTAGTAACCGAAGCGTTCCAGATCTTATATTCGGACTCCACCCTTTTTGTGGGGGTCATTGTCTACTCGGGTATTTAGAAATTTAACGTTCCAAGTAGCAGACGGCGCTTCATAGTAGGGACTTGGGTGAGCCCGAGACTTGGGGGAAAACATGACAGACAGGCAAGATGAAAACTCCTCGTGGGTGATTGGCAGGGAGGGTTCTGGGACCCAGGTCAAGATTTTTGGAGGAGAAAAAGATGAATCTGTGAACTTTAAGTAGGAGGTTGGGTCAGACCGACTCCCTAAATTTAGGGGGGGAGGGGGGAGGGTTGGAAATAGATCAATGGTCGGAATAGGAATTGTTTTTGTTCCTCCCCACGTGGCGGCGGCGGCGGGATGGAGTTGGCTGGCTCCAAGCAGTTGTTGTACTTTGATGTATGGCTCTTGTAAAGTTTTTGACACTGACAAAACGTGCGTGGGGCGATATTAATGGTTGCTTAATTGTAATAACTAATAAGGAATGAGGAAAATAAAATATCGTGGTGGATGCCACGTTTGAATAATGACGCTTTTCCCTACGCGAAAAGATACACCTGTTTCAGGAGAAATACGTTGGGACTATTTCTTAACGCGGCTGCAGATCCCGATCGCGAGTTTGTGACTAGCCGCATTCTGATTATGGACCTAACTACAGCAAGAAAAGTTTACGTTTTAGACTCAAGCTTAGAGGTTTACACCCATGTACCGTAGCATAGAATGGAGGTTTCGTAATTCAAATGGGTCTAATATATCAGGTTCGCCAGCCATCCGTGCGAACAAAAGAAGAAAGGTGTAACGTTTATTATTTTGTTGTTGTCGTCGACAGAGTGTGAAGACCTTCACGCGGATGAATACGGTCATGTGACACGGCAGATCTATAACAGGTCATTAGGGGAGAAGGGAACTAATCATTTTCGTTGGTAACCGTTTCACCTACTAGCCAATAATTACGATAGCGCGAGCGAGAACAATATTTTGAGATCGCCACGCGCGCAATCCGATATCGTAACCTACATTAATGATTAACTGTGGATTTTGACTTTTGTTACAAGATTAGGTGACTCGATTTCCCAAAACAAACGAAAGATGTTTGTTTGCAGTTTTTTTCGACCAACGAAGATTAAAGACGGAAAATCCAAAGGCTCTGTAGGTTTGCACCTGTATTTATTTAACTTCTGAAAAGGATTTTCCAGGACAAAGGTTTTAAAAGCTTGTGCAAACGGAAGACGAATGAAGAAAACGCAGCAACTTTTATTTTCATTGCTTGTCGTGTGTTTGTTTACCTAATGAAAACAAGATGGAGCAGCCAGCATGCTTCGGATATATACACGCATCATCTCCGACGGTTTCGAAGAAGCATTGTTGTAGCTGGGCCCACGCATTTTTAGGGTAAAAAAAATGTGTTTACAAACATTTTCCTCTTTTACAGTATTGCCTCCTGTATTCATTCATACTGCAAAATTTATCCACTTAAACTTTGTAGCAAAGCCCCATTCCCTCAAGTTTTTTTTTCCTATTTTAATTGCAATTCCGGAGGGGTGGTGGTGGGGGGGGGGGGGGGGCTGCTTTTGTAGTTAGTCCAGGGCCAAAAATTTGGTGTGGGGCGCCTTCCAGTCGTATTATTGAATCACAGCAGGATTCAACCCTTGGTAAATCTGAAAATGCCGTCATTCCAATTCTAATTTGACCCTGGTCTGTGTATACGATTCGGTAGGCCCGAGAAATACGATACTTACATTCTAAACTAATCTGTTTTAAACCAAGAGATCACCTTCTCGCTGATGTACACAACCTTGTATTTATATCTTATGAGCAGCAGTTTCGTCATCAGTACTTGACCGTCGACCTTCCAGGATAGCTCTGTTGTTAGCATCAAGGCATGTATTATGCAAAAATATTTGCATTGTTCAAGGGAAAATTGGCTATAAAGTATGTATTAAGTCGTATGTCCTGTCTTCTTACGTGGGTCTGGGTTGTAGGTCAGCGTCGTAGGTTGAGCGTAGGTTGTTGATGAACGGTGATCAACTGGATGAAAGGTTCTCTTTCACCTGGTCAGCTTCTTCTCAGTTTGGCCCTCAATGGCAAAGATTTGAATGGAGATAAACCAGATTGATGCCCCATGATGCCTCAGAGTCTGTTGCCTCAGGCCCCAGGTGGGGGGTCAGAAAAAAAACCGAATATGGCACCTTCTGAACGCACGCAGCAGGGTTCAATTGAACCCCCATGCCTCCTCTTGCGTTCTGCTTGGCGCGTTAAGATTTTAAGTATAGATAAGTATTCGTGAAGTGGACACACACACAAACACACATAACTTATATTCTGCCAGACAATCTGGATTTTACTGTACGAGCCAGACTATACTGTACGAGCCAGTTTATACTATACGAGCCAGACTGTACTATACGAGCCATACTATAATACACGATCCATTTACTATACGAACCATTCTGTACGAGTTCATATACTATACTATCCAGACTTTACTACACGATCAGCCAGACTATACTATACGAGTCATACTACACAAGCTCATATACTATACTATACTATACGATCCAGACTTTACTATACGAACTCGTAACTGTACTATATGATCCAGACTTTACTATGCGAGTCAGACCAGCCAGAGTTCATAGAGTTTTTTTTACGACGAAAATTATTGTTGGAAAAGCGTAATGCATTGTTTAAAGGCGCATTCCTCCCGGTTGTTTCTTTCCTGTGTAGCTCAGTTTTGCAGCATTAGTTCAAGCGTATGAAAAAGTTGCAAAGGCATTCATTTTGTGATTTTTCCACTCGCAAGAAACGGGATTGCTACGTTCACTCTGACTTATGTAAATGTCGAAAAAGCTATTTCCAGCAGAATACTTAAAATTTGTGAGAAGGTATGTCCCTTTAATTTGGGCAGTTTTTACAGACCTGGAGAGGAGCACCGACAGAATAACTTAAAAACGATCAAACTTCAAATTGGATTGTGAGTCAATGGTTAAATGCATAGGGTTTTAGGCTACCTGCTGACGGGCAAGAATCTCCACAAATGCAAGCATAACACAATATTTTAATTTTCGGGCCATTATTTGCCCACTTGGTCACAATAAGAGGTGATGGAATGATAATAAAAACACACAAAAACTGTGGCGACACACAACCAAATAGCGTTCAGTCATCTTGAATTAGACTCGTGACTCGTGTCGAGTCAAATCCAAGATGGCTGAACGCTAGTTGGCTGTCTCCACAATTTCGTGTGTTTTTATTCTGTTTTCATCATCTTTTATTATGACCAAAGCGCAAATAATTGCCCGAAAATTAAAATATTGTGTCATGCTTGATTTGTGGGGATTCAATACCTGTCGTGAGGTAACAGTCTAAAAACACGAAGTTTTTAGATTGTACAATCTAAAAAATTTCGTGGACACCATATAAAATAAACTCCATCAATCTAAAAAAAAAAACGGAGTTCACATTTCGCGAGTGTGAGCAAAATGCGCTTCTGGAAACATGAAAAGTTCTCTAATTGCCACTAAATGAGTGCCCTTAACGAAGGTACAGATTAGGACCAACACAACAATACATCCTTAACGTCATCAGGAAACGCGTTATGCTACCCGAACATAAAAATTTTGTGAGGAATCCATTCAAGTCGCTCATATATAGGCTTCCTAGCGGAAAAATTGGTCTCGCTATCAACCAGTTTAGGCATCCAGGTGTGTGACGGGCCCTACACCACCACAACGGACAGGGACAGACAGACAATTGGGCCTGACAGACGATCTCTTAGGGACGGACTCTTTTCACCCATCCCGTCAGAAAAGACGTAAATTTTCGAATAGCCCCTACAGCCCTCGGCTTTGGAGGAGCGTGCAGGGCATTTGCATTTTCCGATAATGGACCGGATTGGGTTACTGGCTCGACGGCAGATGACCTTTGCCCGAACGAGTGCGTCAGACGTCTCTTGTAGGCCTAATAAGTATGAATGGAGCCTAGGCTCCCGAGTGACAATGACGGACACGGCAGACATGCTGCTGAAATGGCCGTATTGCGCGCTCAACATGATCAGGGAGAGTGCCTGCTGTTGGCCGCGTTAGAATCTAAAGGTGATATCCAGTTTGAAATATGCAGGCTTCTGAAACAGAAGCCTGGAAATTTAAAATGGAATTTCTGAAAAAATAAAACGATGTTCTGGTATACGCAACACTTCAACACTGCAACGCTGAAAATTAGTGTAGTGTGTCTTGCTTGTGATGTTAGGCCTATGAGGACTTTGAACTATAAGGGCTCGTTTATGCAGTATACGGTCAGTAAGCAAGTATACAGCCAGTAAGCCACCTTTACGCACGTATACAGTTTATTCGGGTGCCGTGCCTGGGATTCGAACTGGTGAACCAGTCCATCAACAGATCGCTGTCATACTGCCTTTGCCGACATACGTATACAAGATTGTATTACAGTTATTGTCGTGCAAGCATACGTACGATGACTCTTCTTCTTTTTGGGTTCTTTTTTGTTTCCTATTCTACTCCCCTCCCGGCGTTTCCCTTGCGGGGGGGGGCCGGGGGCGGGGAGGGGGCAGAAAAGGAGAGGAAGGGGAGGGACGAGTAAAATTGAAGGATCAGTCTACTAATGAATGAAATAGGCTATTGCATACGCAATTTACTTTCTAAGAAGACCAAACACCGGGGGGGGGGGAGGCTTAGAGCGGGAGACTCGATCCACCGTGCAGTATGCGCGGGTCCTGCTAGTACGTCAATATTATCAATTTTCCGGCTTTTTAAAAATCTAAATTTAAAGTTCCTCTTTGTCAGTTTTAACCACGCCGTATAAAAATGGGGGTAATTCAAGAAGGGTATCCCTGCATTTCTGACAACCAGCTTCTTTCTTCCTTTTTTTCTTCCGCTTTTAACCCCCTACCTATAGTCTATTTTTGCGTTTCTTTCCTCAGGCCCGGCCAGAGGCGTGCCTCCAAGTTAGAGGCATGAAAAAAACAGCGCTGCACACCTTTTTTATTTTTTTTGCCTCTCTTTCATATTACTGGGGTAAGATAACAAAAAAAAAAAGAAGAAGAAGAAAAAATTGAGGTACAAACCTGAGAAGGAAAGAATTTTAAAAGACGGTCTGCACCTGCGTTTCGTCGATTCGTTTGGGAAGGTAATCGTGAAGTGGAAAAATCCCTTTCGGTGCCGTTCTTTTCTTTCGGTTTTAAAAGGAACATTTTTTGTCTTTTTTTGTATTGTTCAGTTATTGTAAATAGCGATAGAAGTGAGGAAGGTGTTCGTAATGCCTTTCGTGGAAACAAGGAAGGATCGAACTCAATGAAACGAAAAGGAATACCGTGTATTGCTATGCTACACATGAAAGGGAAATAAATCTGATCAAGAGGATTACATGAAGAATGAGGTTAGGAAGTGAAAAGAAGGGCACGCCAACACGTGGCTATTTGCGCTCATATTTGAAAAGTCTGGCTTTAATTTGGCCAACAACATAGTCAGTAGCGGATTTACGGGAAAAGGTTTGAGGAAGAGGAGGGGCAAACCCCAGGAGACCCAGCTCCTGATAGTACGTCAATATTATCAATTTTCCGACTTTTTAAAAATCTAAATTTAAAGTTCCTCTTTGTCAGTTTTAACCACGCCATATACCAATCTAAATTTAAAGTTCCTCTTTTTCAGTTTTAGCCACGCCGCATAAAAATGGGGGTAATTCAAGAAGGGTGTAGCGGATGGCAACACACTTCGGAAAAGGCCTCATGGTGGCTCCTTTTACGAAGAAGGCCTTTTTATAGGTCGAATGTCCAGGAGGCGTCCCCCCCCCCCCCCGGTTAAATACGCCCCAATGGCTAGAGAGATGCAAATCACCAATAGAAAAACTTATACAGGAAGAAGTTCCAAGATGCAAAGACTGAGCTCAAGTCTTTAACGAAATCAGACGCTTCATTCGTCCCATTAATTTGAAGCAAATGTGAATTTGACTGTTGACGAATCAATACTGGCGACCTGAGTTTAGCCCTGCTCACCAAAAAAGCGGCTCGCAGTAGCGAATGACACTCCAACAGGGATATCTCTGAAACCGTATTAAGCTGGGGACGGCCGGTTTTCGGCGTTGTGCTCAGAGTTGCAAGGGTGCAGACAACTCTCCTTGCAATAGTACTGGGGTAACAGGAAATTTCATAACTCCGTCAATGAATAAATTAGAGTAAGCATGCTTCGTGCAAGATGTATTCGTTATGTGGCGAGTAGAAGTTGTGAAATGGCGAGTGCTTTATGTAGTCTGCTGGTAAATTGGCTACTGGATTGGCATTCGAGAAGCGTGATAAATAATGAAGATTAAATAGTTCTTTAACCCTTTAACTGCTACGTTAATTTTATATCTCCACAAAAGTAGGGGTAACCTGGACGGGACTCGAACTAGGCTAGCAACTCGAAAACGCTCTTTAACGTAAGGGACGCGCCTCTACCAACTCGGCCACAGTCGTCTCTAGAGTCGGCTTGGTAAGGAAACCTAGTAGTGTTGTCATTTCTCCATTGTTGCCCATCTCGCGCATAGTTTGGACTCTGTTTTTAATACTTAAACCTGAGCTTGTGTTTGGCTTGAGTTTGCTCGAGCATAGCACTTAGAAGGTTAAAGAGTGGTAAACAAAAATTTAATGTGGTGCAAAAGACAGTGAGTGAAGACAATATCCTTCATTAGAAAAAGTTTTCTTTTTTTAATATGTATCTGTATCTTTTGCTTTGATACATAGTGTTTAAAACTGGACTACACTGTAAAAATCAAGTGTTTTAAATAAGCACATATAGCCACGCCTAGAAACGTTTTTCGACGTTTTTGGTTTAAAAACACATTAAATTGTTTTACAAATAGCATGGACTGGAATGAAACCTTTGGAAACATTAACGTTTCCGTACTGTTGCAGACGTTAAATGCATTTAAAATAAAACACTAGCACGTAAAACACATGAAGTGGCGAAAGCGTTTAAAATAAAACATTAGTGTTTATAATACAACGCATATGTGTTTGAAAACAGTATGTAACAAAAACGCTTACGTCTATCACTGTGTTGTAAAATTAACGCTACTGTGTTAAGATAAAAACGCTACTGTTATATTTTAAACACTTTAGTCACTAAATGTGTTTATAAGGTGTTGTGAATTGAACGCTAGTATTTTATTTTAACAGGGTTTCTCAGTAGGGTGCAGTGTAGAAACTTTTTCTTTTATTGGAATTCCTCATTTTGGCAGGGTGTGAAAAAGATGATTTTGGGCATCACTATGACACACACAAAAAATGTCATCACTCTTGGGTATGGCCAATTTGATAAAGAAGCACTTTTGGTGCTGGGGTTATGTTTTGAGGTGTCCTAAGGGCCTTCGAGTTTAAACATTTTACGGTAATGGGCGGAACAGCGAAAAAGGCAAAAAATTATGATTTGACTGGTTTTAAATTTAATTTTAACATTATCTCATTTAGAAACCATTTAGAACTAAGAAAGGGAAACCGTAATTGCCCCCCCCCCCCACAAAAAAAATTGTTTGTGCAATAGTGTAAGTAGTGTAATTATGGGGGTCAAAAATGCCTAAAAGGCCATTTTGGTCAATTTTCGATGCTAAATTATGTAGGGATCGGCCGATATGACTTTTTACCGGTACGATACGATACCGATGAAGGGTAAACCGATCCGAAACGATACGATACCAATACCGATGTCGATGCCGATAATAATAATAAAAATCCACGACTAAAAGTTTAAATTCGGTTTAAAATGCAAATTCGGTTTCTGGTTTTGCGTGGGATCCAACTGTTGAGATTATCCAAAAAGTTCTGTGCAGCAATAACAGCATTTTTACTCGTATTCCTGCTTATGGCTTCACCGTACATTCATCTTCTCAGTTAGACTTTACTTGGTTGTTGTAAAACTTAGAGCATTGGAACTGTCACGTGCTACATTTTCATTACAAATTGAGCAAATGGCTTTGTTTTTCTCACTTGGTTATTGCTTTTGCCGTGCTTGGTGTCAGTTTTGCACGGAAAACTGTTGCGTTTCTTGGCTTAACAAATATCTGTATCGGAAGCCCTATAGTGGTCCGATACCGATATGGCAAAATTACCGATAAATGTAGATTATACCGATACCGATATCAATATCGGACTATCCCTAAAATTATGCCAACAGTTTTTAAGAAAAAATATTGTTTTTTTGTAATAACAGCATGCGAACGTAGTTTCTGGGAGAATCGAATGAGATAATCTTGAAAATTCGATTTCAAAACAGTCAAATCATCATTTTTGCCTTTTTTGCCGTTCCGCCCATTGCCGTACAATGTTAAACTTACCCCTTTGGGGCACCTTATGACTCCACATCCCTGAATAATGAAATGTTGTGTGTGATAGTGTTGCCCAAGAGCAACCTTGCCACACCCTGTCAATGAGAAAAAACACAAAAAACAGGTTTTTACACTTCACCCTACTTCAGTCTTTGCTATTTTATAAAACGCTTACATGTGTTTTTTTTTTTGTTGTTGTTGTTTTTTGTTTTTTTTTTACCAAAAACGCCGTCTGAGAATGTTTTCTCGGTTTGTCTAAAATCTGTTTACAGAAAATGTTTTCTGTGTTTACTAAAAAAAAAAATTGTTTTTAACAGTGTACAGGGCCCCCCAAATTCGTGGGGCCAGGCCCGGGCCTCGTGAGCCTCTTTGTAAATTCTGTTCTGGGAATGTGGAGAGGGGGTAGGTGGATTGGAAAACCAATGATATACTGTAAACTGAAACCGAGTTCTTCCATATGAAACAAAACTATTCGTAACAGTTAAAGCACAAAGCCGAAGGTCGGATTTGTGATATTTCACAATTATCTGTCAGATTTAAGAGTTCCCAGACAGCCTGCAGCTGTTCCCAACTGTCAATGCAATCGAAATTATGTGTTGTCGTTCGTTCGTCTGCATTAATATTGCAGTTATTCAGTAAATATTTTATTACGAATGGGTTTTGAGTTTCATAGCTCACAAACCCAGACCCCCAAGTTGTAAAACAACAACAATAAACTCGCAACGCTATTCTGAACGTTCTAATTTTCCTCGTGGCTTTTTTCCTGTGGGGGTTTGAACCAATTTACGTAATTGACCCGAGCGCGCACTTGTTTAATGTAGGATGTGGTGTGTGCCGTGTTGGTTGTTTAATACATGCACTTGACCTTGATGCATACGATGTTAAACCACTTTTTGCTACGGCCATTGTGTGCTTGATTTCGCGGCTGCAAATCATTTTACTAGGTCATTGCTGAGGTCATGCTCAACTTAATCCTAAACCCAGAATAAGTGCCTCCTCTGGCACAACTTCTTCAATGGTGTTATTCGATTCCATCGCCATAAAATTTTTACTTTATGGCTAAGGTTTCGAAAATGGTACTTTCCTCGGGTGAGCCACCGCAGTGTAAATAGAAACGT
The DNA here is from genome assembly GCA_023313725.1 of Lithobius niger. Taxonomy (NCBI): domain Eukaryota; kingdom Metazoa; phylum Arthropoda; class Chilopoda; order Lithobiomorpha; family Lithobiidae; genus Lithobius; species Lithobius niger. The sequence goes on along the minus strand of JAHWFP010259005.1, from coordinate 5,447 downwards.
ATTTGTGTAGTTTTTTACTGTCTGGCTCCGTTCGTTCACTGAGCTTTAGTTTTGTAAATTTTTAATCACTCGATCGCTCGGTGTAAAACAACATTTGCCGAGATATGAATAATGAAGAGGGATGCGGTGGAATTCCTTTTGTGTGAACCAACTTGTACTGTACGGGGGGGGGGGTAAAAATAGTTTACGACTGTGAGTTTGTACGTTAAAGAAACGAAATTATAGTAGTATCGTGAATTATGAATAACAAAACAAAGAGAGCAACGGAGCCAACATTATGGACTGCCAAGGATGACAAGTAAGCAGCAATAATGATTAAAAAAGTTTCCTACCGTCGTGAATCCGGGAATTATTGAACACACGTGTTTACATGGATCTGGGGGGGGGGATTGAGGCTTAATGGCGCGTCGACAACTTGGTCATTAGCGCCAACCTCAGTCACAGTGCAGTGGTCCGGGTTGCCACTGCACCACACATTACAGAGATGTTATTCAAACATAGATCTGCAGGGATTTGAAACTATATGACACAGCGTTTGCCAGAAGAAACCCCCTCCCCCCTCCCGAAAAAAAGCGAATCCAACCCACCTGGGAAAAAAAATAAAAATACCCACTATAGTGTGTTTCTCACCTATTTTACCTGTTTTCCACATATCTGTAATAAAAATCACCTGGCCGTGGCTAGATCCTAAACTCACGCAACAGTTAACCTACAGAAAAAGTAAACATTAACATTAATTCAGTCACGTTTTTTTTTTGAGGAGGGGTTTGCGCTGATTGAATGAGCGAAAATCAGCGTTTGTCATCGGAAACTTTCCTAAATACAGGTAGTAGGTATAGACTAAGAATTTATTTATTTAGTAGTGAAAGTCGCGATTTTCTACGTCGGATAAAAGTTCATTGGCCCCAGCACAAAAGGTTCAACAGGCAGATACTGAATACTAATATTACAATTCGGGAACAGCCACAATTTACGGGCCAAATAGTTGGTTTATGAGCTGAAGCATTAGGAAAAGTGCACACTACATTCTGATCTTTTTGTATGTGATACTTCGGTCAGCGGCATACGAGTTTCAACAAGAAATATCCTCGAGCATCCACCCAACAGACACATGCAGAATACAGGCATTATAAGTATGGGACGACACTTACGGACGAATAGTCATCTAAACCTTATTTAAAGAGGTGTAGCGATAAGAAACCTCCTCGAGTGAAGCCAGACGACGGCAACGAAGCGAGCGAAGTGAGCGATGTGGCTAGTTATACCACACGCCATGGCTGTTTGCTGTGACGTGCAAATCACGTGACTGGGCTAGTCCAATCAGACCTTAACTAAGCCTAACAACCACTAGTACTGTACATGTAAAACACTCGTGAACTCAAACAGAAGCCCTAAGTTAGGCTCGATAAAGCCCGATAAACGCTGAAAAAAAAGCGGTAAAACCCCTAAAAAAAGAAACATTATAACCCGGAAAAAAAAACATGTAAACTGGTTTTTTTTTTTCAGAAACCCGTGTTTTTCAAACCCTGCTATGACGACACAGAAGTTGGCAGAAGTCAAATTAAAATACCTTCCTAATCCTTTTCTGTTTTTAATGTCTATATAGGCTACTCTTAGTTTTTTTTCTACAACTTCAATTTTTTATTTGTGGTATGCAAGATTATTGATAAAAAAAAAACTCTCTTGATAGGTGGTGGAGAACCACAAGTCAGCACATTTACATACAAATTTGATTTAATTTTCGCGAATTAATTTTTCCCTTGGTCACAATAAAATTCAGGAAAAAACAAGTGGCTACAGCGACTGCCTAGTCGCACCGGTCTTCTGTATAGTTCGCTCCACTTCCAATGTTGAGGCGCACACCTCTATCACGCACTACAACTGCTATCTCTATTATACTAATCCAGAAGCAGTAACCATTACAATTGTCGGTAAAAAAAAAATGTGTTAGCTTTAGGCCTATTTTACATTTTAGGCGTAATTGTCAGCTTTTAGGCCTAATTTTAAGAGCAGTTTTAATTTCGTAAGTAGCAGCTAACGGAGATTTGTATTGTATGGTAAGCATAATCATTTTTGTAATACGGTGCGCCTTCGGGCACACAGTTACAGGGTTAGTGACAACGCGAAATGTAGCCTATATAGATCAGTGGTGGTAGGGAAGTAGCGAGAGAGACGCTGTTAATGAAGCCAACAGCGACTCGTAGCAACTTGACGTTCCCGTGATAACATGATTGTAGGCCTAATTTTTATTTTTGAGGCCTAATGCAGTTTTAATTTCGTAAGTAGCAGATAGACCTAATGGAGAATTTGGTTCGATGGTAAGCCTATTCATTCATGCAACAATGCGACTAGACTATTTTAAACGAAGCTAAAATCCATTTTAGGATTTCAGTTCGACGATCAAATGTTATTATTTAATTTAGTTACGTCGAAGAAGTCTATTAGCTATATGGAAGTAACGATGTTTTAATTTGCCATGTTATTTAACTAACTTTTGACACTGAATCTAACGTTGTAAACAATGGTCGTCTCTATCTGGTACCATAGCGAAGTTGAAAAAGGCGGCGGACGGACAAAGACGTTGTAATAGTCTTCTCAGCTGGTAGGGCTGTGCAGAAGACTAAACCGATGCATTCCAAGATGGTGGACTGAGTATCGTTCACCTCACACAATCATGTGTTTTTAATAGTTTTTTTTTTACTGTGACCAATGGAAAAAATTACTTCCCCAAAAATTAAATCAAATTAAATCAAATTTGTGTGACGATATATTTGTGGGTCTCCAACACCTATAAGGAGGTTTTTTTTTTATCACTAGTTTTTTTTCTCTTTCCGTGCTGGCTAGCTACAAGATGGATCCATTGTTTAATGGGTCGATTGAGTTTCACGACGTACGGTTTGGTCAGGAGGAAATCCTTTTGGTTCAGCTCGCAGTTTGCGATGGTCCTTTGACCTATCATGCTAGCCCTTGTGCGAGGGAGAGAGGAGGAAGTGGAGATGTGGGACGATAAGATGGACGACAGATGGCACGTGTACCTCCGACGAAGGCAGTTCGAAATGTTTCTTGTTTTCCCAGTTTTGTATTTTTCTTTTGCTTCTTCTTGCAGTTTTGCAACCTTCGAATTTTAAAATTAGATTTAGCCTATGTATTTATTGCGGGTCGCTTTTTATCTAAGTTGTTTGTAGAGGGGGGGGGGTAGTAAAAAAAACAAAAATTGGAATTCAAAACTGGGTCTGACACTTCGGCTTTTTTAAGTCCCTCGAAACCACCCTATAAAAATAAAAACGTTAAAAAGTCAATTTCCTGCATGTATTCAGTTTCAATAAATACCAAATCTTTGTCTGAATTTCAGGAGGTGCTTCCCTCCCCCTCCCCCCTCTCCTTTTGTTTCGTAGTCCCCGCGATAGAATAATTTTTCTCCATCCCAGATTTGTTTCAACCTTTTCTGTCACATTGTTATTTTTCTTCAGATAACCGAAAGCACAACAAACGCTGTTTCTCCTATAGCAAAAGTCCGACAAGTGGTCGCCTCATGGACGGAGATATTTATTCTTGAATCATGGCGGACGACACACTAGCGTGTGTATTAATCAAGAATAATACCCCGTCGCTGTTATGTAAAGCCGAACACGAAGCCAATTTTAAAACAAAACTGCCTTCCACCTTCCTCCTCTGAGCCCTCGTTAGCCTACATACTCACTGTTTTCACAATTGTTTCACTATTGTTTCTCGATTTCTTAATAGAGACCGTTTCTAAGAGAAACGTTGGTGGTCAAAATATGTTCATTCCCGTTCAAGCTCCCGTTTTACCGGTTTGTTGTGGTGTGGTCCCTTTTGCCCCTCACTCACACACAATGTCCCCACCCTCCCCTGTGGCGTTCGTACCTTGCAAGTCCCTCAAACACCTGACCACAGGCCAAAGAATGCTTACGATGGGTCACGGTCAAAAAGGACGTGTGTGGACCCTTGGTTTGGACAACGGTCAGTACGTTTACGCACAAGGACAATCCCGAATGAATGGTGACAGGGTCGCTACGAGTTTGTTTATGGGGAAATGAAGTCTAGTACACCTGTGTTTTATGCCAACTGCGCTATAACTGAAAACAGACCCGCAGCCTTAGGCCGCCCACGCACTGAGCGACTTGGCCGCGCGGCCAGGTTGCTGCAGCCAATGAAAATGATTAGTGCGTCGTTTTACATAAACGGTAAGCATTCTCATTGGCTGCAGCGACCTGGCCGCACGGCCTAGTTGCTCAGTGCGCGAGCGGCTTTATTCACAGCACGTTCTACCGGGACCCAGGATACCCCCCAAAAAAATATGACTCTTGAAGTAAAAAGAAGTGGTGAGGCGCGAGGAGGGGGGGGGGGGGAGATTACCCCCTAAGGAATTTCCTAGCAAAATGGTCTTCTCCATCTAAGGATAACCTTAGTATACAAAAGGACGTTAATCTGAATATTTCCAGTTTTTTTTTTATGTTGGAAATTTGGATTTTCGTAATTTGGAATTTTTAAAAAGGCTGAATTCAATGACTATCCATTTTTTAAGGCCCACTGATATATACGACGTGTTGCAAAAGTTGCTTACTAACGTAACTTCGATTTCTTTTGAAATTAGTTTCAAGTAATGCAGTTGATATTTGCAAATCTTAATTAAGTCTATATGCTTATAGTTAAATTCAGTACTAACTCTTGTTTGAAATTTTCACCATCCCTCAAATATTTCATTTAAAAAGCAGGAAACAAGTTTTTTTTGCTGTTGTCGCAATGCCGGGCTCACTACAAAAGCAGAGATATTGCAAATACATCAAAAGTCGACTTTTCAACAACAAAAAAATATATATATACAGCACACGTGAGGATAATTGTGACTGTGAGGGAATAATGAACACAGAGGAGTACAAAAAGGGCATGACCCAGTAAACTCTCCACGTCCGACACGCACTCACGCCATCGCGAGATCAATCATTGGCCAATCTGCTTATCGTGTTGAACAGTTTAGGAATGAAAAAAATGTTGTTTTTTTTTTAAAGTAAAATGGGAAAAATTCATTAACAGACGAACAAATATTTGGGTGTTTTCTCGTTGTTGGTATGCAGCGACGGCGTCAGGAGTGAATTGTTTGGGGGGGGGGGGCGACAGAGGGCACATCTGGAAACAGAGTGGGCCAAAGACTTTTTTTTTTTAGCCAGCCGTACTCGGCACCATTTAATTCAACCTAAACGTAACGTATGCTTCAATTTAGTCAATTAACGTATGCTTCAATTTTTTTGTTAAATACGCCCCATAAACACACACAATAAATTAGGATGCATGTATGTTGCAAATAAATACGGATGCAAACCTATTTACGTTGCCTTTTGGATTTAATATGTCAGACTGCCTCATCGGGGAATCGAACCACGGGACCTTTGAAATCAAAGGCCAAGGTCCTACTGCTGAACCATACT